>KK502573.1:227654-241993 GCA_000688735.1 Glossina austeni
ACAAAAAGGTTGGAAACCACTGCCCTAAGCCATTGCAAACACGCAAAAGCTTGGCAACTGATAACACTAAACAACACCAGTTAATTTGCGAATCATAAAGAGATGTTAAGATTGCAAGTTAGTGGGAACACGAAATAGGCAGATCGGGTGTATTAAGCATAGTCGGTTTTATAGACTTTAAAACGTCCCATAATGAGATCAAGTGATAGACACCGTTTAGGTTTCTGCAAACAACTCGGACCGGAACGGATTAAACAACAACTAATTATAATTCATTATTTTATCTTGAAAGAAGTGGAATGGAACAGTAAGTGAATCGTTGCTTGCAACGCCTAAAGGTATGAAAGAGATGAAAAAATCCTTTGCAGCATGCAGGATGTCAATATAACCGCAAAGCTTAAATTTTTGCCGCAAATGCCGTTTTTGTTTGTTGTCATTGCTTCAACGAAATGATTTGTATTGCTGCGTAAAGCTCAAAATTATCCAACACGATATAGTGTTGTTTACGCGCTTTGATGGGATTTAATTTAACTTGACGTGCTGCATGCACTTCACGGTAATGACGTATTATCTAAAAAGAAATAAAATGCTCAAATATCAAAAGCACAAACACCAAGCCTCGTTTTACACGCTTCTATTTTAAATGCAATTAACATTTAAAGGAATTTCTTCCTTCGCTGGAGAACGCGCTTTTTCTAAGGCGATGTAAAAGTGTTGCTCATTTATAAATTTTCAGTTTGTCTTCGAAGAAATAACAAAACAGAATTTTTGCCGTGGAAAACGTTTATTGAAATGTCGAAAGATTGGAAGGTGGGTGAGTGGTTAGTCAAGTCGTGAACTATCTTCAAGGCGCATCACTTTCGAACGATACTTTTGGATGAAAACAATGGCGAAGTCCGTCATTATTGGCATGCATTAAAACTTGGCTCTGGAGTGAAATGATAAGGCGTAATGCATTGGCTTTTGTACGCTTGGTGCTGGAATGGAATGATAAATAGAATTGGATTTTCTACACTTGGTTCTGGAATGAAATGATGAGTAGTATTGGATCTTCTACACTTGGTTCTGGAGTGGAATTATAAGTAGTACTGGATTTTCTACACTTGGTTCTGGAGTGGAATGATAAGTACTATTGGATCTTCTACACTTGGTTCTGGAAGTCGTCTATTTACACAATTTTGCCGGTAACATGGAATGCAGAGAATGTCCATCTGAATTTTTAAGATATATAACCTGTCATGTGAGCAAAAAGAGTTGGGTGTACATCACATAATTATCAGTCACTGAATGTAATGGAAAACAACAGTTGAGAACAGTTGAGGGCATAAAAATTATTCGTTGATTTTATATAGCCTACTAACAGTTATAATGTGCGTGATTAAAAAAACTTGACCTATTATAAGAAACTTGTATGCATACCGATGCGCCCCCGACCATCTTGTTCATCATCGCTTTGTGCAATCCATAAATATTTCTCTTAATTGACTTGCAGTCCATACAAAACATTTAACATTGACTCTCGTTCTTGTGCGTGTGCTTTACGGTTTGGGACGGAAATTAAAATGAGATTAAAACACAAGAATAACAACAACAACAGCAATAAATAAAAAAATAATAGTAAAAACATTTATAAAATGAATTCAAGAAAATAATGAATAATGACCTTAAAAAGAGAACAATTTTCCGCATAAAGCGAATAGTTGGTGTAGAATTTTTTATATAAATTCTTATGCATAAACAACCATACAAATTCCTACTGGCGAAAAGATTGTGGGCAACTTTTCTCTTCAAATTCAAAGATTAATTATTTACTTAATTTAGAAAATTTACTTTTGATAGCAATTATCCGCATCACATAAAAAAGTAATGCGACACACCCTCATATAAATTTTCTTATATACTACTACTCATTAGCTTTTAGTTCTTAGTTTTATTTGTTTTTATATAGAGTTCAACGTCATCATACGCTGACCTCTTTTTTTTTTTTTGCTTTGTTTTTTCTTCGTCGTTCATTTCTTCTTCTGCCGATATACTAACATAATGTATTTCACGCTTCCATTATTTTCCTTGTTATCTAAAGACATGCCAATCGTTCGTTAGTGCTTCGAGGCGAATGAGTTTTCTATATGCCATTTATATGTGTGCACACATAATCAAATTCAAATATGAACATTTCTTCTTAAAACATGTAATTAGTTGGCTGGAGGATTTATATACGAAAAGCGAAACACGAAACGCGAAACGCGAAAAGCGGAGTGATAGGAAAGCTTAGGTTATTAGATTTATTGAAACCTTTGTTCTTCATCTCGTGGGAAGCTCTTTAAGTTTAGATCTCTATTCAGTTATTAGCCAAAGTCATTACAATTTCAACTAGAAAACCCGGCACAAACCACATCTCGTCGAAACAATTGTTGTCTGAATCAGTTCTTCTAAAATATCCAATGTCAACGATTTTGACGACTTTCGACCTTCAGCTCGGAGCTTTTCATATCCTTGTTTTCGCATTTCCACATGGGCAAAGCATCGGCTGTTTCGATTCATTTTCCTCGTTACCTGGACCACGTTTTCTGGATTTCTTTTCCATCGTAAAAGAGTAATAATTAGATTTTGTTTTTAGTGGGATGAGGGTTTTTTTTTCGTGAAAACGTTAGTAAGTGTGGACTTGAATGAAAAGATTGTTGCATCTCAGCCAACTTTACACTACAGTCGTTTAATACGCTCAAAATATTATTTTTTATTGATTTGTGTCGACACGTATTAGATATATATATATATATATATATATATATATTCATATCACGACTTTTCACAACAGATTGTTATATAACGTAATAATAATTCGAACAAATTCATTTTCCCGGCAGATGGTATTTCGTGCCACCGGTAGGTTGTGCATAAAATTATATGGACATTAGACAGATAGAAAGACAGACAGACAGAAAGATAGACAGACAGATAGACAGACAGATCTAAGTTGATCCAGAATCATTATGTGCTATAATAAAATGTACACTTATCTCAATTTATTCACTTTGGGTCAATCCACACAATGTTAATATAAACTTACCTCCAGTGGAGTGAAATAAAACAAAAATATTCCAAAAGGTTCTTATAATTCTGGGCATTCCATGTTTGTTATATCGACTTTCCAAATGACTTTGAGGAGTATTTAAACCAAACCTGTTTTTAATGATAAGTTTCAATATAAGATTTAGTATTTGTTCGAAGGGAAACGAGAATGAAAGGCAGTGAAAAATATTCTTAGGTTTGTCAAAAAATTTCTTTCACTTCTCTCGTTTGGAAGGGTTAAAAAAGAAAGGGAAACGAGAATGAAAAGCAGTGAAAAATATTCTATAAATTTTCATTAGGTTTGTCAAAAATTTCTCTAACTCACCTCACTTTTTAAAAGTAATCATAAAAAGAATTTGAAAATTAAGCCACTTTAAGTAATAACAACAATAATAATATTAATAGGAAAAGATATGAAAAAACCTGAGCGTATTGCATGAAATTGAAGATGATGAACATGATCACGGCTTTGCAATGATTTTGCAATGCAATACACTCAGAAAAATATTTGTATAATACTTAGCGCCAGAGATAGCTATGCAAAGCTCTGTAAAGCATACAGCTGATCACTTCTTCTTTAAATCTCCTCCGGTGACACGTTAGCTTGCCATATCCTTCTTGCCCAAACTTCTACTAAGAAAACGTAATACATTAGAAGACTGGAATTTAACACCGATATTCTTAGGTCTATTCACAAACAAAGTCGAATTACTTAAAATTTTAAATCATTTAAGAAAATTCAGAAACTTTAATGTATTTTAATGAATAAGTAACCATTTCCCTCAGCGAACTGTTTACTGGAGGCGGCTATTAATTTGCAAATATTTCTTGTTAGTAAAGGTACGACTCTACAAAGCAAACTTGGTTTGAAATTAATCGTTTAAAATTTTGTCCATGGGTAGTTATTACTTTACCCCTCTTCTTGACGGGGGATGAATTCCGCGACGAAAGAACAACTCGGCCTTCACGGCTGGTTTGTTTTTTCGTTATAACAACCGAAGAGGCTGTTTAAAGATGCCTTGCCAGAAACAGCAATTTTCGACGAGTACAGTGGTTTCGGGTTAACAGCTTCTAACCTTTCCTGGCATTCGGGTTAATTCGCTCAATTGATTTTTCTCATTGCAATCGAGAATTTCGTACGATACGCTCTAAGCAGTGGTGTTGTCGAGCCGGAACGCTCCGGAACGTCGTTCCGGTACTTTCTTTTTGGACAGGAACGCGTTCCGGAACTAAAAATGATTTCTGATAACGAGAATTTGTAATAAACATTAGAAGAAAAAAATATAAAATTTTAAAAAAGATAAAGATTTCATACATAAATTTTAATGCAAGCGGGCCGTACGTTACTCATCCCTGGTATAGTTTATTGCCATACCCAATTGGCGGAAATCTTCCCCCCCCCGTCGTCGAATTTGGGACATGAGACCGCACAGAGCGGCCGCCTACCCAGGATCGGCCCTGTCTATATAATTATATATATTTATATATACGTGTATATATTATATATAATTATATATACGTGTAATTATATGTACGTGTAAAAAAAAAAATTAGCGTTCCGGTAAAAAAAAAATTAGCACAACACCACTGGCTCTAAGCAACGCATACAGAACATGATATCGTAGTCATAAATATTTGGCTTTAATTTGGATCTTGACCGACCTTTAACAAGTGTTTCTCTCATACCCTTTTTCATTAACAAGAACAATTAATGATTTTCTTGAGCAATTTCTTCGACTTAAATAGGACAAGTGAAGCTTCTCACTGAATCCCTCACTGAATCGGTTGTGCCATATGGCACTTTGACGAGACATGGAGTGATTACACTACTACCCAATACCACATAGATCGAGTTGAAGGCTTTCAAATTAAAGCAATCTAGTTTGTGACGCCCTCTATCCACTGTACGTAATAGATAGTTTCGCAGGTTGTACTAAGAAATTGCTTTGAGTGTAATTATTTATTATACACAAAAAATTTAATGTTTATGTTCGTTTTATTTATCTTTCGTTTTGTATATCGCCAGCTAGCTTAGCTCTCTGCTCAGTTTACTAACAAAGTCAAAGTCAGTCGGTCGGTTAGTCGATGTTGTTGTGTAAGTTTCGTAAATTTGCTTATATAGGCAAGTCAGGCAATCAGTTGCTTAGCTATTCAGTTAAACTTTATAAGCATATTTATAAGAATTTTGTTTTTTTGCTTTTTTTACTTTTTTTCTCTAATTCAAGCTTAATTTCAATGCTTAGGAATTTTGACGATAATTTTTTAAGATTATTAAAATTGTTCTGCATCTCTGTGAAACTGTAAACAAAGGAAACTATATATTAGATTTTCTTCTTTTTTTTTTTTATTACTTAAACGAACTACTAACTAATAAATAAGTGAGGAAAAGAAGAACTCGAAAACAAATATAATGATATTCTTGAGAGCGCTTTTTAATGGATGTAATCGCGTTTTCAGCAGCAGATAGGCAGACAGGGAACGGAATCCAAAAAATTCGCATAGTCATCGAAGATATTTGTTGGCTTTACATAACATTTGAAGTGTGTTTAATATATCCATTCCAATAGGTAGGGTATGTCGCCGCCTTTTAAGGCGACTACAATTTCCTTATTATACTCGCAGATATTGAAAAATGTTATATTATATCTTAGATTAAAAACAAAGGCGCAGTACATTTCCAAGAGACGGAAAAGAAAAATAATCCTCCACATGGTTCAAAGAGAAGTGTTATCAACAGCTTAACTTAACTAAGGTCATCTTAATGCAAACAAAATACAATTTATTCTGATCGAAATATTTCAGCTCTTCGGTGAGAGAACAACAAGCCGGTTGTCGGCGGGTCGCTATGATTGTGTGGTTACATTATTTATTTGGCACGTGGTGTTTTTTTTGTGGTTGTTGTTATTAAATCAATTACATGCACAAAAATGTTTTTATAAACGGATTTCCTGTTTCGCTTTCCGCTTTTTACTACTCTATCGTTACGATGTACGATAAAAGAGAATTTAACGAATTTTTACGAAGAAAAATTAAATCGTTTAAGAAGATTTTCAAACTTTTTAAAGATAAATGCCATCATATGCGAAAAGATTGATGATAATCGATTGTTTTTGTTGGAACGTTTTATTCTTTTAAAGTGTTTGCTTAAAAGATTTTGAAGATGACAAGGAAATCATCGAAACTTCAATAACGACAGCAGGTATAGTTGCGTACAAGGGTTCAGTCGCCATGCTGGTGGTCGTTAAAATGTAATTTAAACTTTTTACAGCCGTAAGAGTACGTGAGTTGGTCGCAACTTTTTTTATACCCATCACGGAAGGATAGAGGGGTGTATTCATTTTGTCAAAACGTTTGCAATGCCCAGAGGGAAGCATTAGGGGGACCCCACAAAGTATATATATTCTTGATTAGCATCAAATTTTAAATCGGTTTAAGCGTGTCCGTCTGTCCGTCTGTACATGTTTTACACCCCTCAAATTTGCAAACTTTCCCAAGGACATGCCTGCAGCGCCTACACGCCCATGCAACAAAAACTTTTATTTTGAAGATAGAAAAAATCAACCGCGCCCTCTCCCTATTATAGAGCATGAAAATTTAGTTCTTTTCACTTTTCACTTTTTTTTTTTGTGTTTTTTAAGACAACAGTGCTGGGTACAAAAGATTCGGTCACGACCGAATATAATTTTCTTACTTGTTATTGATTGTGCTCGTAATTTTTATATACAATAAAATTATAAAGTTGCGGTAGACGGCGGAGAAGCTGCCATAATAAGGATAAGGATATTGAACGGAATAAACGAAAGACGATTTATTTAGTAGAGAGAAAGAGCGAAGCCAGTCGTAAAGGGTTTACAACACAGGGCGTTATTAGTATTCAATTTTCGGCTCCATTAACTTTATTATCTAAGAACAACTCAGCTAGCTTTATATAAAAAAGACAAAAACAACAACAGCTCTTGCTTATAATCCGTAATAATTGTAAAGATTATTTCTAACAAAACGTGTTTCACACCTGCTTGGCTTTTAGAAAAAGATTGAAATAAGTAAAACATTATCTCATCTTAAATCATTTCATTCATAGATAAATACTAACAAAAAAGAAAACCAAATTAAACCACAAAACGTATTTCGAATATTGTTAACGCGTTCATTAATGCGTTAATTGTTCTCAGATTGTTTCAAGTGCCGTAATTAATTTTAATTAAAACCCAAGTATGCCAAAGAAATTTCGCTTGCGTGAAGCAAGCTTAAGCTTAGCGATTAGTAACTAAGAATTTTGTGTTTATCAACGGGTGACGAAAAGTAGGCACGAGGCAGCACAGAAAGTTCACGAAATTCTGATGCACATTAGGCGACAAAAACGAGTATCCATGATGCTCCCAATTAAATGGATCAGTAGAGTGTAGTATGTGTTACGAGCGAAGAAACAATAACTAATGATTTTGAGTCGAGGGATGCGGGGAGAATAAATGTTCGCAACATGGCAAAAGGTATTACTTGTTATTCATCCTATTGGCATCCATGGGAGAGTGTAATATACGGTTTTGACTTAACAAATTGTGTTTGCTAAAAATGCAAGCCGGCATTACTTGTTTTGTTAAGTTCGCGCACGAAGCGACTTGATAGAGATAGTGTTTTGACGTAGTTTTTTTCTTTTTTTTGGTTTTTCGGTAAGGGCAATGGATGAGCCAAAACTATAGAACCCCTCCCACATCTCACGAACTGGCTAGCTCAGTAAAGGTACGTACATTGGCCTCATGCGTCTCTAATCCGCCTAAAATGACACTTTCGAGTTGCTCTAAAATATAATGCAGTTAATAGTGTTCTATAGACCGACAGGAAGGACGTAGACAGTATTAGGTACACAAACAATTTCCTTCCGTTGAAATTGGTTGCTTTATAAAACCTATCGGACGGGTCAAAACTATAGAACCCCTCCCACATCTCACGAACTAACTATCTCAGTGAAGGCACGTACGTTCGTCTCATACACCTCTAATCTCCCTATAGAAGCACTTTCGAGTTCCCCTAAAATTCTTTAGACTGGCAAGAAGGACATAGACAGTATTACGTGAACAAATAATTTTTTTCCCTTGAAATGTGTTGCTTCATAAAACCTACCGGACGCGTTCAATTTACCCTACCTTTCAGGTGTAAATAACTTAAACATTTGTGTTTCAATGATGCAAGTTTGAGTTGATTCCAAGTTGTCGTTTAAAGAGACAGACATGATATACGTCACTGCGTTCTTTTGTGTTTCGAAAGGATTAACTTGGAAAAAATATTCTCCATACCTGGCTCTATCCGATTACCAGTTATTCCGGTCGTAGATCGGTCAGCGGTTCAGAAAAGTTGAAGATGGGCGACAATGGCCACGTAATCGTCAAGTTCCTACCGCGAGGCCATCCTCAAGCTAGCCGAATATTGGTAAAAAACCATGGACGATGAAGGTACATATTTCGCTTAGGAGCCTTGCTCATGACTATATTTAAAATAAAGTTGCAAAACAGAAGGAATTTATTTATATACCTACAAGAAAAATGGCGGCCAACAACGAACGGGTATTTGGGATAAAATAATTTCGCATATTTTTGTAAAACGTCAAAATTTATTGGAAGAAACGCAAAAATTTTTTTGAAAACCATAGCTTTCGTTTGGAAAATTTCGATCCTGAATAATGGGTATACAAGAGTCAATTAATTGTGGGATAATGTTTTGGCGAAGGCAAAACGGGAGAGTGGTGATGACTTCACTTCGACCTTAAATATTTGAAACCAGAGAATATAAAAATATTTTATTTAGGGATTACTCAGCAATTATGGGAAACTTAAAGATATACCGAGCGATGATAATGTGCGCAATCGGCACCCAAGCCCGAGAAGACGTCTTCTTCATAGCAATGTTGGAAGTGCGTAGGGCTTGCGAAACTGCGCTTTTGCTAACAGGGATGTCGAGACAAACGGACAGACAGAGTTTGGGGTACGCTTCAAATGAGCTTTCTCGAAACTGCTTACCATCGTTTTGTCTATGAAAATCTTACAGCGGCGAGATGAGTTGCTAAAAAAATACTACATGGTTAACGGTGAGTGGGGAGGGGGGGGGGGGAATACATGACATTCCTTTGAACATTACTTTCCAATAACAATGCGTGCATGTCCAAGTTTGAGTTCTCTAGGTTTTTTCAAAAAAGTTAAGTAAGCCAAGTCTTACACCAAACCCCAACTATTGATTAATGCTCTTAAAGCTTAATGACTTTCATGGGAACTAACTGAAAGGAGCAAACCATAAATATCTTAATTTTTCTTTCGCTTTGTTTTTCTCTTGTTCATCGTAAAGTTTAATAACATCTTTTACCATTTCAGGGGTTTCTTCTCTATGCATATATTTAACGTTTCATACGCTATACATATTAATCCCGTATGTGTTGTATGTGTTTGTGTGTGATACAGTTTTGCACTAGTTTACATGTCGTCTACTACAATCTGTTTCCATCTATCATATCACACCACGGCACACCGTAGCTTTAAATAGAGAAGAAATGAAATTAATTTGATACCTTAGAGCTAAATACGTCAGTCAGTATGTCTAGTTAGCCGGCTAGCTAGCTACTCATGAATATGTATGAAAGACTTAGTAAAATAATAGTAAATATATATGCGCAATGTATAACACATTTACAGATAAGCTAAGTATGCATGCAAGCAACTTCAGGTCTTAGAAAGGGTTTAAGTGTAGTCCGTTGAAGCTTGCAGTGTTTTTCTTTTACATATGCTTAAATACTTGAGTATGTGTCTTTTGGTTAATATCCCTTAACGATTTCTTGTTGCCTCTCTCTCTCTCTCTCTCTCTCTCTCTCTCTCTCTATCTCTGTGCGTGTGCTTGTCAATGTAATACTACAGGTATCTACTAACCTCTATATTTCTTTTTCTAGTTTAGTTCGTTACGAGCAATGCTTCGCGTTTTTTTTTTTTACTTAATGCCGGCATTTACGCGAAAAGCAATGTGTGAAAAGTTGTACACCGTGGAGACACCGTGGAAAAGAAAGAAGTGGTTCCACCCTTTGATTTACGTTCAAATTACCTTTTAAGTACCTTTTTTAAACTAGTGTAATATTCGTATGTATTTCATTTTTCTTTTTCTTTTCTCAACTACTACTTATGCATATTTATGATAGTAAAACATTATTATCGTACTTAGTTAGGTAAAAAGAAAATTTCGGAAATTGAAAATGAAAAATTATGACGGCGTTTATGAGAGAAAAGGGAAAATAAGAAGAAAAAAATGTAGCCAGTGCTAGTAGAGCAATTTAGCGCTGATTTATTCGAAAATGTTACTCTTATCATATATTATCACACATGGGAACCCATAAACCCTTTGAGTGCGTGAAAAATTTACAATCACGTGAAAAATGCTTAAGTTATTCATTGCAAGAGAGAAAATTATTACGAAAGTTACTACTGTCGCGCTAAGGCGAATATCGGACAGTGTTCATCACTTGCGGAAAATAGAGTTAGTGTTGTAGAGTCTGGCGGCAGACGGTTATTGGAATTCCTTTTAGTCAAGACGTTCTATCTCAACAATTTTGGCATCGACAACTCTTTCAATTCAAAAGTTATCGATGGGGTGTTTCTACCCTTTGTCTACTGGATGCCAGTCATTACATCCCTGTTTTAAATGCAGAATCGATATTGGATTTCGTCATTCCTTCGATGAAAATGAAAATATTTTGTGTTGAATCGTTTTCTTCCGTTGTATTTGGTCGTTTCAGTCAATCGCGAGCATTTGTTCTCGTAAACATTTGCTGCAAAATATGCAAGTTATTCTTTTTATGCTTGATTTAAGGCGGACGACGTTTGTTCTCAAAATTGATACGAAGCTAGTAATTGACAATATATGCGCCAAATTGCAGTCTTCTTATTTCATTTTTGTGGAGATAAGTGATACAATAACAGACGAAAGGCACGCGGACCTACGGTCATAGTCAAGTCGATTAGTTATCTCCCATGTCCCAGCTGTGTACGAACATTTTCAAACAGTTCTTTTCGCTGCGTAGGTAGTTACGACATTTATTGAAAGCTCGGCATCCTTTATATATAAGGGCTTCCAATTTAAAAGATACTTTTATAGTGCGCATTAGCGCTATTCTAGAAATATTAGGGCGCATTGCAAAATCTCCGCGGTTTCGAGCTTTTTTCTAGTCTGCTCTTTTCAAACGATTCCAAACTATCATGTGGTTCAAGTTAAGTGCCTCCGCAATTTCCCGACATCTTGCTTGCCGGTCTTGCTCTACCAGTTGCAAAATTTCATAGGCTTTTTGAATAGCTGCGAGGTGCACCTTTGACATCGAAATTTCCGAAGCCAATCACTCTTGGGTCTTTCGTTCACCCACAGCATTCTCTACATACTTTTTTTTGCAGCCTTTTTAGCTTTTTTATAATAAAAAAAAAGCATCACACAGCGTATTTCTTCAGATATTCCATTCAGTTTCAACTCAATATCACGTTTTATATGGTCAAAGAATTAGGCAACTGGCTTGACAAAAAATGTAAGCTGAAATGTCACCTTTTTGGCAAATGTTCGTTTGACACAATCAGGTGAGTGGTGCCCGGTATATAGGGGCATTTTCAATATGACCAAATAAAGACATACAGGTTTTCCAGAATTTTATCGCCAATGTTCTCCGAGCATCTTTTATGGTACTCGCATTCCGTTGTTCTTAAAGTTGAATACATTTTTATGGACATGAGGAAGCAATGTAAGGCTGCTATCGATTTGCATCGGTGCGCATTTGTATGCCTCCTACCTATACGTAACTTTCTTTTGTTAAGTGGAGGATTGCGTTGTCACAACTATTTTCCTATAGATAATATGTCGTCTTAAAATATTGTAGGTCGCCGTTCTCCTGGAGGTTATGTTTTTTCATGTGCTCAAAAGTAAACCCAAACCTTAACTTTCTGCGTAAAAATAGGGAAAATGAGATCCCGTTTGAATCCAGTAGGAAATCCATACGATACTCGGCGTCTGAAAAAAACCCAAAACCTTTTCCGAGACTTCACATAATTTATAAAGTTTTACTTAAAGTATTACTTATGTACTTTTAAGCTGCAATGCAGTGCAATGGGGAAGTTCATTCCCCTTTATAGGATGTAAAAAAAAAAAAATAAAAGAAAAAAAAAAATGATTTCTTTAAAATTTCTAATGAATCATCACTTGATAAAACTGACTACGTCAATGAGTCATTTGATCATTTTTCGAAATCATTTTACATTAATTTATTTTGTTATGAAATTTTATGATTTTTCAAAAAACATAAAGCCATTATGCCATTCCCAGAAGACTTAAAAAGCTTTTTTTTTTATCATTTTAATGAACTATCGAATGTTTTGTAAAAAGTTTTTGAATATTTTGCTTGCTTTTGTGATGCAACTGCTAATCAAACTAATAAGTTTTAGTTGTAGAGTTAAAATTCCTTGATGATGACATTTCAGTTGTATGTGCATATGTCCAAGAATTTAAAAATTTGTAACAGTTCCCCCGTTTTCCCATTAAATGTGATAAAAAGTTTTCATCTCATTTCTATCTCAATAAGCAAAGAAGAGCAAGAAATTTCGCATTTATTTATATTAGGATAAGAATTTGATGTCGACTTTGTTTTAATCTTCGTATTTACATCGCAGCTTCGTGCGGTTGGATAGTACGTGTAGACAATTTTAACCATTAAATTAGTTAAATATCGCAAGAAATATTGATAATGTGCTTACCTTACAGGATATGTTATTGCAACGCAACATATTTTTCTATCATTATATCATGCGATAATCAGTCTTCTTCCATTATTGCCCGTATAAAACGCTTTAATTGTATTTAGATACAATTGTAAAACAATTGTTTTAATTGTCATTGAATGCCTAACCATTCAACCTTGACTCGGTAGGTATGCAACAATATGCACAATACAATGTAATTCACATTAGAAAACGTTTCCTATAAAGCATTTCACTAAAGAATTTATTTGCGTAACTACGTCGAATAAAAGGAATAAATATTGATTTTTATTAAAAATTATAATAAAACTTTATGAATATAAATATGAATATATATATATATATATATACATAAATATATATATATATACATATATATATATATATATCTATAGAGACAGAGAGGATATTTATGCACACATTGAAGAGCTTTGGAATGAATAACGCAGTTATATACTATAGCTATGATGGCCGTTTACGATGTTTTATGAATATTGGAAATGCGAAACGGACAACTTTAGTAATGCATTTTTATATTAAAATTTTTATGCATAAAAACTCACTTACTTGGTACGATGATTACATTCAGAGAGAGATAGTATCCCATATAGTATAGCATCACAATTTGTTCATTCCGTTATTTCAAAAACAGCACTCAGAGACCGAAGTGAGGGGGAGCGCATACTACCAAAAATACAAATTAAAGCGAGAGTGCCACAAGGAGCCGTGTCGAGAATATTGATTGCTATTTCTTATCTATATTAACGACTTAACGATTGTTAAAAGCAAAAGCAGGTATGTTTGCTGGTGATATATAAGTGGAAAAAACTCGGACTCGCATCCGCGTTACGCAGGTAAACGAGGAGTTGAAGCAGCTGAACAAATATTTAACAACGAAAAAATTTAAAACTAAAAAGGATACGAAGAGAAGTTTTTATTGAACTCGCAAAAACAACTGCTACATCCCTCAAGAGAGCTTCGTAAGCGCCCTGACAGAGCCCTGTTCAATATTTAAATATAGTTGGACTTGGAAGCCAATTTCGTTCAGATTAGGAAACGTAAGATATTTTCGTGGACACCGCATGAATCAATATGAAAATACCTTTGAAATAAGTTAAACAAATTCAAATTCTATTTATAGGAACTATTTTTAACAATTTTTTGAAATTTGTTATGTTAGCGGAACACGAGTATCGAGAAACACACAAATTTGTGACTCTAGTGCGGCCAAACTAGGC
The DNA here is from genome assembly GCA_000688735.1 of Glossina austeni. Classification (NCBI taxonomy): domain Eukaryota; kingdom Metazoa; phylum Arthropoda; class Insecta; order Diptera; family Glossinidae; genus Glossina; species Glossina austeni. Next base: position 241,726 of record KK502573.1, read on the forward strand.
AATGTCACCTATGCTCACCTAGACCACATGAATCTTTATGAAAATACCTGTCGAACGAGTAAAAAAAAATTCCAAGTTTAACTTTTACTAATGTCACCTATACCACGTGAAGCCTTATGAAAATACCTGTCGAACGAGTAAAAAAATTCAAAGTTGGCCTTCGGGAATTTTTTTAACAATTTCTTGAGATCCGGTATGTTGGCGAGAAAAAGGGTGTGAAGTTATATGTAAATTTAACTAGCAAAGCCAAAAACCGAAAACTATTTAC
>KK502573.1:265544-285905 GCA_000688735.1 Glossina austeni
TTTGATGCTCTAATAATTTTTTTTTTTTTTTTTTTCTATATAAAATAAATGTTCACATTTAATGTTTGTTGGTTTTGTTGTTGTTACTTTCAACCAGTTTTATAAATGAAGAAAAAAATTGTATAAACACCTGCTTACGATTAAACAAGAGTCAGTTGGCAATAACGAGAAGAGAGTGAAAATTGTACACAACAACCTCTTTTCATATCACACTTGACTGCATACACTAAACAGCGCAATATTTGACGTCCATATTAATCATCATTCATTAGTCTTTTTCCCGTAAGCATTGTGCACTTGCGCGCGAAACTCCGCAATACTTGAAGTACCGAAGGACTGCTAATTTTATTTAAATTAATCCTAAAAGTTTCGTTTTCGATTGCTTCATAAATAAATGATGAATCTTGTAATGCATTGCCTGCTGCAGTTGTTTGTTTTGTAAACTGATTGATTAGTAATCACTTGGAAGAATTCTGCTCTTTATTAATACACAATCCGATGCATATTATGTATGAAAAGTGCTTGGCAGGGCTTACACTTACCCCCCTTGCTTTTTTAAAAATATCTTTTCTCAACACTCCCCACCACCTCCCCTCCCTTTTCGCATAACACAAAATCACAACAGACCGTACTAGTATTACTATGGCGGATATCATTTGTGGATCAGAAAGTCTGGTTCTGTATTCTTCAGTTGCTTAACGGGGCAAAGAGAATAGCCTTGCCCTCGATTAGTAAACTGTTTTATATCTCCTCTCACTAGGAAGAAAGAGAATACTATTTCTACCACTGCGCTTGTAGACCATTGGAGGCTTTTCGATATCTGTTTGTCCGTATCTGCCGCGATAAGGCATATTAAGTTTCTTCTATTATCGTTATCGGCTAAACGAAAGAAATTTAGAAGCTACGCTTTTTTATACCCACTACCGAAGGGGGAGCGGTGTGTTCATTTTGTCAAAACATTTGCAACGCTCGGAAGGAAACATCGAAAGCCCCACAAACTATGTGTATTCTTGATCAGCATCCAATTCTAAATCGATTTAAGCAAGTCCGTCTGTCCGTGTGTCTAGGGTTTGTTGCAAACATTCTCTTGCCCATTAAAATCAAGCTATAGGCTTTAAATTCCCCACAAACATTGGCAGTTCTTGCACGCAAATGAGTATCGAGCATGAGCCAAATCGGTTGAAGGTCACGTCCACCGCCTCACGTAAACTAAGAACACCTCTTTTTTTCAAAAGGAATAAAAAGTTGGGTTCTTGCTCATTACTTATAAACTATAGCAGATAAATCTACAAAAGTTTGAACGCATGTTTTATGGGCTATGCTGTAGCGTCTGTATAAGAAAAGGGAAAAATTGACCCATGTCTGCTCAGTATTATAGTATGTTAAAATTTAATTTTTTTCCATGGCTGTACAAGGCCCAGAAATAAGTTTCGAAAATCTGCTAAAGTATGTAAATTCTTGGCCTTTTTCAAATTTGGCATGTACCTGAGCATGTCCGTTTGTTCGACTGTCCATCTGTCCGGTGTAGTATCTGCGATAACCACTCTTCCGTTAACGAAAATGTGTATATCAGCAACAAATTTTGCAAAAGAATTTGTAACTTAACCTAAATCTTTGACAAAGACACGCCTACAACGCCCACACGCCTATGAAAACAAAGACTTTCATTTTAAAAATAGAAAAAGTCAACCTCGCCCATTCCATATTATAGAGCATGCAAATGTTGTTCGTTTACTTTTTGTGTCTTTGTTAGGGTAACGATGATGGGTATGAAAGATTCGGTCACGACCGAATATAATTTTCTTACTACTTGTTAGTAAAGATGCTTGATAACGGTAACATTACATGTCATTGATATTTTTTTGCTGGCAATGATTAAAAGGATTTCGCGTCAATCATAATGATAAGGATAAGGAATTTGCGTGAACTACTGCTTCCCATGGACTGTCTAATTATATATTCATGACATATAGGAAGTGTGTTTGTCACAATGTCGAGAGAAGTCTTTCATGTCTGTGCTAAGATTGAAAAAACTTAACAAAATATTTTTCGTCTCGAATTCTTACTTTTTTAGTAGTATTGATGAAAGCAAATGGATGGATGTGGAAAGAAGGGAATTGATTATCGATAATTGATCGTTGAGTCAGTCATTTATCGATAATAACACATCATGTATGAATATTATTGAAACAAAAGCAAAAAGCAAATTGTCTCTAAAGTTTCAAGCGCTAAGTAATGCCTCTTAGTGTAATAGGGAAGGGGAGGGGGTAGGGTTTGTCATGCTTTCAACCAGTTTCTTCTACATGCATTTGCATTTGAGAGCGAATTTTTATTTGCTTTACTGACATCTCTGAAGGTCAACAATTGCTGGACAAGAACGTCGAGAATCAACCAAACAGCAATATATACGTTTGTAGGCTTTTTATTACTAACTTCCATTAGAGCGATATGATGTTAACTTTATCTCAGTTCTTTTTTTTTTTTTTCTCGCTTAAAGTGAGTTACGCACATTATGTTGTTGCTCTAGTGGTGTCTTTTACGGTGTAGTTGTGTTCAAGCTCATTTGCGAAAAGCCATAAGACATGATTTTTAGTTTTTAAATTTTATGAGCTGCTGCTGCCTTGAAAGATCTTTAGGCGCAAATGAGCGAGAAAAGCAATAAGAAGAATAATCATAATAACGAATGAACACATTTCTTAAGAAATACACTTCTGTGGGTTGGTTAGATGCTTGGTTAGTTGGTTGGTTGGTTGGTTGGTTGGCTGAATGCAACGGTGACTGCGCGCTTTGTTATTAAAAAAAAAGAAAAAGCAACAATAACAAGTAAATGTAAGGAAAAAAAAAAAGAACACATGCGGCTTGTAAAACTTTGAGCTTAGACTACTAGACTTCGATAGCGATTGAATGGTTATACCAATACGAGAAACAACAAACATCTATACTCACACTCACAACACATATGCATTCAGTTACTCATACATCAGATTTTGATATTCATGGGATGTTTTGCTAAATGCGGAGAGTTAAAAACTTAAAAACCTTATATATATATATATATATATATATATGTGTGTGTGTGTGTGTGTGAGTGTGAGGAGAGAATACGATCGTGGAGGCATATGTGTGGGAAAATGAAATGTATTAACTAACTTAGCTAAAAACTGATGGCAAGAAATGACTTGAATCGCATTGAATCTCAAATCTACAAGATTCAGTTATTGTTTTGCGGTTGCTGGTTAGAGAAGCTCGTTAGTTAATTAAATGCGCTCGTTAATGTTGGTGTTCGAACGATCGTTGCCTTAGCTTAGTGTGTTACCGTTTGCATTTTGTGTATATGTGCGTGTGTTTGTGTGCAATTCTAATAGCGATCTTAAGCGGTCCTTTTTCCGATGTTGTTTAAAATAATAATTTTTTAATATAAAAATTCCGAGGAAAGTTTGAAAAAAATATGAAAAAGCTTTACGCAAAAACATCGTTTACTCATAAGAATCGCTCCAATAAATGCGTTATTAAAGCTAATGATGATAATGATATATGTCACGAACCCATATTAGCTTATCAGTCCACACTAACCGAAACTCAATCAGCCCCACCGCCGCCACCCTCAGCCACCACGATCACATCATATAATCGAATGTTACGCGACACGAAACCCCCGAAATATACGCCCCGTTATCCTTTCGTACCTTCGGTAAATTCGGATCATACGAATTTACGTAAATTCCATCATCCATGCGTGCCAATGGAAGATATACCATATTATTCCATAGCTGAATTGGATGATTTGCATTTACTCGATCATCGGCATCCGGAATTTCATCAAATGTTACGCATGCAACAAACCAAAGTTTACCATAATCATAATGAATTGGTGCTACAGCTTCCCATGGCCTCTGAATTTGATTCGCATGACCTGAATGTGACGCCATTGGCTTCACCCATATATGAAGCACCACAAATAGTTGGCTTTGTCGGCAATTCCGGACAAAAGTCACAAAGGAATTACATGTTAACACCAACCTCGTTAACAGCAAATCTATCGTCAGCGTCATCGACATTGTCGTCGTCGTCGTCGATATCAACGTCATCAGCCACCACTTCGCCAACAATGTTGCGCATGTCATGTTCAGCTAATGTTAAGAGTGCGAAAAGTTTAAACTCAATAACACCGCCTCCGCAAACCGCTATAACTTGTACAAGCACCGCGTCGCATGATTACAATATTTATGAATCGTATAAACGAAATCAACCGCACTTTTTTAACAATTCCATATTGGCAACAACAAGTTTCGCGTACGTATTTAAAATAAAAATCATAAATATTATGACAAAAAGTTGAAAATTACTTATCGCCGTTGTTGGTGGGTAGACTTTGGTTACGAAAGACTTTATTTTTTTTTTTTGTATTTTTCTGCAGATATATGTGAAGAACAAAGAAGTCTTTCACACTCTCTTGTTACTTAGCCTCTAAGTAATCAGCAATCCTGAGCTCTTTACGCTGTTACATTAAAAATAGTAAACAAATATTTTTTAAAAACTGTTCAGTCTTTCCTTCCAATGCATCGGTTCTCTTATTCGAATTACTTAAGAATTAAATAACAAATGCTTGGATAGAGAGAGAGAGAGAGAGAGAGAGAGAGAGGGAGAGGGAGAGGGAGAGAGAGCGATTCTATTATAGCTTACAGCTTTAAAAAAATTATTCCTCTTGGCGAAAGCAACATTTTATGCTTAGCGGCTTGATACGCTAAACGAATATTTTAAAATTAGCCCAACTTTTATAGAAATGGCGATCGCTTCGAAGAAGAAACTTTTTATTGCGGATGTTGTTTTTCATATCATTTGCTTTAATTGTTTTTTACGTTTTTTAGTCATGGTTGGAATATTGGCTTGACTGATAATATGCCGCATTCAACTGATTCACTCAAATAGTATCGCGCCATGACTTTTCAATTTATAGCTCGTCCTTGATTTCGTGCCATGTAATTTTTATCTTTGTATTGTGTATCTTGATCCCATCGTTCCGCACGAGTTAAGCAATTGAGGTTAAGTTTCCCGGAAAAGCGTGCAAGAAAAGTTAAAAGCAAAGCTATAGCGCTCTTTATACATTTCAAGGGATTAACGTACGTTAACGTGGGGCGTAAAGCTTGAAGATCCGTTCACGTGAAGGGATCGCAGTATTATCTGGTACGGTCCAAGGACTAGTTTCGATTTCTCTTGAAAAAGAGATCAAAACTATTTCCTCATAATTTCCATTGGCTTACATCTCCGCTTGGGCGTACGTCTGTCTGGAGTCGACTTTGAAAAAACCCAACAAAAGCTTTCTTAACTTAAATTCTAAAAACCGGGATAAGTTACTTTTTAGAAAGCGAATTTCTAAACAAGCTTTCGCTCATCGCTCATCGCAGCGTTCATAGTTTTTTACCTTCATATGCTATTGAAGACAGGATCACATTTTTCCTTTTGTACCGGGCTCTAAATGCGTAGTATAAGCGCGCTTCGGTGCTAACAAGAGCAGAACAATTTAATTGCGCGAGCTTTCTAGGCTCATTAGCTTAACTGAATTTGTCCAACGATCCTTCTGTTCATAGTTCAACTCTATCGTATATGTAAGTAAGTCTTTCATGAAAATTTACAATTTTCAGTCACTTTTCTTGCAAGAGTGATGATCTCTCGTAATCAGAAAAAGAGAGAGTTTTCTGTTCGTTTTAACTTTTCGCTTAATTTGATAAATGAAAATAATGGATTCTATAAAATTACTTAAAAAAATGAATAATCATAATAATTAATAGGTTGTAAACCTATGGTGTGGAAAGCAAAAACAGATTTTCTCTGTAACCAATGAATAAGTTTGCGTTTTACGTCCAGTCTGTTACAAAAACAAAACAGTTATTAAGATTATTTTTGCATATAATTAAGACTCAAGTACCGCGCGAAGAAAACGTAATGAAAACACGAATTCGTCGAATCCTTGGAAAGCCATTTCCAATTTTATTTGATTGGTTAGGAAAGCTCTGTATGTTCTCTGTTCGAAAAGCAAATATTGCGGCATTCCGAGGAACAGAGTCAAGGTATGCGATGCGTAAGAAACTTAAAACACTATCTGTGCACTATTTGTGTTGGGTGTAAAAATTTTTAAAAAACTTTTCATCAACGCTATTAATTTTTTTTGCTTGAATAAGAAATAATGGAGGTCAGTGACTTTCAAACTTTTTTTCCCTTATCGATCTCATAAAAAATTACATTTTTTAAAAAGATTTTATCTTACATGAGCTAAGCAAGTAATTTAATTACTCAAATGACTTTAAAGTTCGTCATGAACCGGTTCGAACATTTGTTGTTTATTCTACGTGAGAGAGTTTGTGTTTGGGAACACCTGCCTTTTTTCGGATTATGTTGAAATAATTGCATATTTGTTGCACAGCATTTAATGCTTACATGTTGTGGCATAGTAATGTGTTTTGGTTTTTTGTTTTTTGTTTTTTACATGAAGTACGTGTTTCGCAGTGATTTTTATTTTACGAAAACAAACTGCAACATGAATTTTGACCATATTTGATCAATGATTATGGCTGTCGTAGAGATGTCGTGAGATGTTTAGTCAAAAACAAAGCAAAACTATTAGCCGCAAGCCGTAAGCAAATCAAGTCTTGCTTACTACACAAATGCCTTAAGAATTAAAAAAATTGTTTTCCCTCATATCCATTATCAGAATATAAAGGTATATATGGGCCCATAATTATAAAAATGGTGTAAGTCAAAAAGTTAAAGAAATTAGGTGAACATAACTTTGAAGAAGAAGAAAAATTACGTATTAGATAAAATCATGATTTACGAATGACGAACGAGCTGGGAATTGCCTTGTAGAGGACTAGAGAAAAGCAAAAGAAAATCCCAGGAAGCACTCCCGCATTCAAAACTTTCTTCGTTTCGTTAGCTTATTATAAGCGATAGATACGCACGTGTACAACCTGGGCTTCCATAATTTCCATGATGACAATGTCAACATGTGTGTATGGGATGGAACTACGGCTTCAAAATGTGCACAAGAAGTATCATCATGCATGGAGGATATAACTACTCATGTAACATGTAATAGCTTACAAGGGATACTTGTGTAGGCCAAAATCGTAACATTAAACTAACCTTGACATGGATGAAAATTGCTCAGTCATCGAATAATAATATTGAAATGATAGACCACAAAATTCTGGCATCTGGTCATTTCGTTCTACCGAATGACCTTGATTTTGCGCTGACAGAAATGAGAATAAACAAGTAAGAAAGTTCTTTTCAGCGGGGACCGAGTCGCGCACACCTACCCTTATGCTTTTCGCACTCTACTCTCAAGGTTCTTTTATTTGATACCCATATCGCTTGTATTGTTAAGAAAAATTAATCAATCCGCCAAGTCCAGGAAGAATTAACCCATCTTTAGGCAGATAATACATCTTACCTTACGATTACCTTACCTACCTTATGATCAATGATCGTAAAACCTAGAAAAAATGAAAAAAATAAAATTTAATCATTTGTAACTTTGTGTGGGCCGATTTCTTCCATTTTTGCCCGTAAAGAGTAGAGTGTTTCGTAAAGTAAATGTGGAAAATTTCAGACTTCAAACTTTTATAATTCCCGAGTAACGAGCAAAAACCCACAAATTTTTGATAAAACAAAATATTAAATGCGTTCAGTTTACGCACCTCTACAAGCTTCTGCTCCGACCAATTTAGTCCATTTTCAATACCAACCTACGCACAAAAATTTCCAATGTTTCTACCAAATTCGAACTCGATGTCTTTATTTTTGCGATCAGGAGAGGGCCAACAACACATAGACGAAGGACGGACAGACGGACAGACATGGCTAGCTCAATTCAGAGTTTCACGCTGATCAAGAATATATATACTTTATAGGATCTCTGAAGCTTCGTTTTGGGTGGTACATACGAACAAGACGATTATACCCCCACCTTACAGTGATGGGTAAAAAAAGCAAATTACGTCTACAATCATGAGCGGTATTAAGAATTGTTAGAAAAGTATAGAAGAAGAAATACGTTTTCGGTAAACGGAATGTCGCAGTGAGATTTTATTTTGACGAGTCAACGACAAGAAGAGTAAAAAATAGCTCGAGCAAATCTGTCCCTTTGTTGCAACAAAAAAATGAATATATGAAATGTTCTATAAAACTTCTTTGGATGATTGTAAGTTCCACGTTTTTCATCGTTCACCTAAGTATACGGAAATATTAAATTACTTCTGTTGTACACCACCACTAGACCAGTAACTTAAGAATAACATAAAGATATTGTGTTTACCATCGTGCATCCCTCCAGCTCTTCGGGGAATATTTTAAGAATCTTAAGAGCCCGAAAATGGTTTAAATCAATTCAAGCTTTAAGAACGACATTTTCGTATGAAATCCACGCAAAATATCGCCCAATCATAATAAATTTCCATTAATAAAATTTTAAATTCAAATGTCGCATAATTTAAAAATATTTCTTTAATTTATTCTTATGCAAATAAACAAGACTTATATGACTTAGATCACTTTCACAATTATGGGCACACATGACACATGGCTTACCGTTGCTGTAACGCAGCAACGCAGTGGCAGAGTTAAAGATAGAAAGAAAGAAATTCGATTTTCTTCGCGCAGATAATCATAAAATTAATTTAGTTCGGATAAGATTCGCAAAAGAGTAAAAAGATTTTTTTGAATTTTGAATAATTCGAATGTGTGTGTGTGTGTCGTGTTTGATATTGTCCTCGAGGCATCGCGTTTTTCAACAATCTTTTCAATTTTTTAAATAATTAATAGTTAACAGCAACCCAACGAACCCAACCTATGGCTACTTAATTAGATTAAAACCCATATATGGATGGGCTGTGCAATCCTTTCTAAAGCAAAAGCAAAGAGTGAAAGAAGAAAGCACACGCACATTGAATGGTTTTTGTAAAGAATATTATGTTTAAGTTAAAGTCACACACTTTAAATATGACTTAGATATGGATGACATTTTGTGTATAGAATTACAAGATACTTGAGAAGAATATGAAAAAAAAATTTTTTTTTTTTTTTTTTTTTTTTTTTTTTTTTTTTTTTTTTTTTTTTTTTTTTAAAGGTAAATAAGTAGACTGTTGTCAACCAGTTGATGAGGTTGTTGCTGTTGTTGTTGTTGTTGTTGTTGTTGTTGTTGTTGTTGTTTTTGTTGAGGTTCTAGCTGCATATATAAGTGACTTGTACTCTTCATTACACAAAGAGATAAATCTGTCGACTTTGCGTTTTTCTTCTTCTTCTTCGTCTTCTTCGCCATATCAGTGCTTTGTGTCACTGTGTATGAGTTTCGTATAAATAGGAGAAAAAGAAATAAAAACGGAAAGGAAAAAAAAGTAAAGAAAAATTGAACTGAGAGCAATAGCGAGCGACATTATATACGAGTTTATGTGTTAAGCAGCAATGAGAACAACGGCAACATAGAAGGCTTTATTTGTTGAATACAACATGCACCGCAACGCAACGCAATGCAACACCGCACCGCACTATTACATTAAAGAACTTGAAAGTATTTGTTTTAATTTTTTTGCTTGGCATGCTCGCTGGCGATGTGTTTTTTACATTAAATTGTGGCTAAAACATTTAAACTCCCGTCGTTTTTTTTTGTTTCTTTTACAAAAGTAATGTTGAGAAAGAACAACAAAACGACAATAATCAACGACAGCCATAAATGTCTGGGATATTTAATCATTTCCTTAGAAGAACCTCAAGTGCCACTAACTTATAAAATATGTTGCAACTGTTGTTATTTTGTTTTTTTTTTTGTTTTTTCTTTATTTTATTTTGTTACTACTGTTTGTTTCAGTGCCGTAAGATGACGATGGCACATGTATTCTAACATTCAGCTTGCAACCGTCAAAATATATATGTATTCGTGTATATAAAACTATTAGAACCCATGCGATTCCGAATCTGTTTAGGCAATCTCCGCTCATCGGTCCGTCCGTCCACTGTAGACACATAAGCACAGAGCAGAGTAAAATTGAGATAAGCAACTTAAACTTAGCGCTAATATTCTTGGAGCTATTTGTTGATGATGGATCAGATCTGAAAGGGGTTTACGACTGACTATTTCAGTCTTGCAAAGCTTAAAGGAGAAATTTGTCTCGCATGACTTTCTAATTTAAACTTAGAGCTTACATTTGAGCTTGTGGACATTCAGGACTCGTTCCGCGTCTTCTTAGACTAAGAAGTTCTTCTTAGAGGTTTCAAAATGAAAATAATTACAAAAAATCATGAGCATGGACTGCGAACGTCACGGGTTATCTTGCTCATGTGTTAATAGCGGCGGCTTTGGGCTTTGCGTGCTAGGGTTACTCTAATCCTGACCTTTGAATGTTGTTTACTGTTCCACTTGTTGTTCTTTTTCGTTTTGTTTCGCAAAATCTTTTCACATAGAATGGGAAAAATTTTACTCAAACTCGTACTAATCCTTCCATAAATGATTTTCTAAACATTATCAACATAATTGTTGTTGCTTGCTATTGTGCTTGCGATTAGAAAGTGATTATATGAATCACTTTTGAGTTTTGTCGTTTATAAATTGCAAACTATTTCCTGCTTAGAAAATTCTTTTCCATGATATTTATTGCAAAATGTAAAAGCTTTATTACGCATCGCAATGCCGCAGGAAGCATTCGTTATATAAAAGTAAAAACCAATAAAAACAATTCCCTTTCAAACGCCTTTCATTTCTCTCAGTTCACATTACTATCATTTCAATGGAAGTTGGACGATATTACCTTGGAACTTACTTAACATAAGGTTAGGTAAGGTTAGATTAATCGGATGCTCGTTTTAAAATCAGTAAGTGCTTCTCAAAAAAAGCTTCTTTTTATACCCATTACCGACGTATGAGAGGTATGTTCATTTTGTCAAAACGTTTGCAATGCCCAGAAGGAAGCATCAGAGACTCTGCAAAGTATATATACTCTTGACCAGCATCAAATTCTAAATCAATTTGAGTATGTCCGTCTGTCCGTCTGTGTAATGTCTGTTGTAAACATTCTCCAGGCCGCAAAAACGAGGCCATCAACTTCACATTTTGGAGAAACATTGGAAGTTTGTTGGCATTAAAAATGGGCCAAATTGGTCGAAGGACACGCCCACGTAAACTGAGAACAACTCTTTCAAACGAATAAAAAATTTGTTTCTGTACTTATTACTCATAAACTGCAGTAGATAAATGAACAAAAATCTGAACGCAGGTTCTATGGGCGTTGCCGCAGCATTTGCGCACAATAATGGAAAAAATTGACGCTGTCTACCCGATGTTATGATGTATCAAAATTTAATTTTCTCAACACCTTTATAAGGCGCAAAAACAGGCTTCAAAAATCCCATAAAGTATACAAATTCTTGGCCAGTTTCAAATTTGGAATGCACCTAAACATGTCCACCTGTTTGTCTGTCCATCTACATTTATGGTAGATATTCTCCCATTTGCAAAAATGGAAATATCGCCTACAAATATGTAAAAGAATTTAGAAGTGACTAAATTTTTGCGAAGACAAGCCTATAAGACCTACAAAGTCGCCTGTGCGACGAAAACTTTTATTTTGACAATAAAAAAAAATGAGCCGGGCATAAAAAGTTCTGTCACGACCGAATATAATTTTTTTACTTGTTTTTTGTACTATGAATATAGGAGTGCTGTAGACGACGTGCGCATCTACAAGCACAGGCAATGGCCGTCTATACACGTCATTTACATGAACGGGTTAAACTAAAGACTCCACTGATTCTACTCTTCCTTTAAGAGGTCCCACTAAGACGATGGGATGGGGGGTCTAGAGCTCAGAAAAGGATCGTACGTTTAAGAAAAATTGTGGGCGCGAAATTAACATATTTCCAAAAGTCGTCGAAAGACTAGTCATCATAAAGGATCAGCTGACGAAACAATGCTCTACGATAGTCTATAACAGTTAGTGTGGCAAAGCTTTTACTAAAATCCTTTCAAATATGTATCTTCAATTTTGTGTGTGTGTTTGTGTTGTCCTCGCTTGTACACTTTAATGTACGGCGTGGCGTTTCTGAAAGCGATCCTCTTTTTAACTTAGCAACAATTTTCATTTTTAGTGAATCATCTCTCGGCTCAAAATTCTGCTTTTTATATCAATTTCATATAAAAATTCTCTATGACACTTCAATTGTTTCAAGTTTTTGCTTTGGAATTAAAAAAATTATATTTAAAATTGTAATCATTTGATTTCGAACGTAAGCGCATTAATTAATTAATTAACAAATTATTTGACCTTCGTTTTAGTGAACAAAGTATTATTGGGGCACGTGCCTCCGTGATGGTCTACGATGATAATCAAAAGAAATGGGTACCTTCTGGGACTTCGTCTGGCCTCAGTAAGGTGCAAATCTATCATCATCAACAAAACAATACGTTTCGAGTTGTGGGACGAAAATTGCAAGATCATGAAGTGGTCATTAATTGTTCCATACTCAAGGGACTCAAATATAATCAGGCGACAGCTACCTTTCATCAGTGGCGTGACTCAAAATATGTGTATGGCTTAAATTTTTCCAGTCAACATGATGCTGAATCGTTCGCGCGGGCTATGATGCATGCTTTGGATGTAAGTTGATAATAAAACAGGTTCAAGATAATCTTACAAACTAAAGGATTTTGTTTATAAATTTGTAGGTCTTAAGTGGACGTGTAATAAATAATGCTGTGCAACCTACGAACGGTAATAGTTACGAGGAGGATATGGGTTATCGTACGATGACCAGTGAAGATGCGGCGATGTTGAGGCAACAGCAGCAAATAACAGGCCAAGTAACGCCTTCTGCTCAAACGCCAACTTCACAAACGAATCAAAATAATATACCACAAAGCCCACCGACACCACAGGGTCATCATCGAACAAGCAGGTAGATATTCGAATGTCTTCGAATCCATATCTTCATGTATTAGAAATTATTTTTCTTTCTTCTTTGTTTTGTTGTGTAAACTTGTGTGTGTCGGTCATCGCTTCCCATCGCTTCACCAATGCTTATAAATTAACAAATCGTTCTTTAAAACATTTGTACATACACCTACTGCATATCACTTAAAACTTGACTTCTCTCTCACATAACATTTACATCACATATTCACTTTTGATTTTTGTAAAACGTGAAAAAAAAAAATTTTTATAATTTGCGTAAATACAAAAAAAAAAAAAACTTCAAAATTGGTCACAACATTTTAACACACTAAAGGAATTCCCTTAGTGCTCCAACGGCACCACCACAAACCACACAAATGCAACATCAACAACATCAGCAGCTTCAACAGCAGCAGCAACAACAACAGCAACAACAACAGCAACTTCAATCACAACCACAACAATCCGCAATTTATGGCCAAAATATTAATGGACCTAATCAAAATGGCATGCAGCAGCAGCAGCAACAACAACAACAACAACAACAACAACAACAGCAGCAGCAGCAACAACAGCAACAGCCAGCAACAAGTCAACAGATGCCACCAGTTCCCGGTCATACGCAGTATCATGCACCCCAGCAACTGCCACAACATCCACAACAACAGCAGCCACAGACACAACCTCAAAATCAACAACCGCAACATACAATTTATGCATCACAACAATTGGCCAATACTGGCGCATATCAACAAAATCAGGTTAGTGAACTCTGAGCTGGGCTCTAAATTTCCAAATTAAGCAGTAATGCGAGCCGTCCAGATCCTTTCACTAATATTAAGAGCCAACCGCTGCTTTCAATAAAGACGCATCTACTACCTCGACACGGTCTAAAAATCTCAAGTCTTTTCACGTTTAAGATTCCAACAATAAATTACAGACGAACCAACAGGCGAAGCTTATGAAATGTTATATTTTAGTGGGATCCTCGAAACCTTAGCATAGGAATCACTTGTAAATTTTGCATATTTTATATAGTAACGATATTAGTTGATTCATGCTTGATATGATCCCCTTTTTTTTATCTTCCATGAAATGTTTTTCTCTTTTTAATTTTCCTTTTTATTATTTTATTATTGTATAAAAATCTTTTCCAATTTTTATTCCCATCTTTCTTTCATGCACTATATGCTACCACCAACGCTTGTTCCGCCAAATTCCTGTGATCTGTGGGTCATCTTATAACACCGACATGTTTCTTTTTTAACTATGCTTAAAAAATGTCATGAAAAAAAACAGTATCAGCAACCGCATTATGTTTTATCGAATTCTAATCCAAATCTTAATATGCATCAATATCCAACACAGCAACAACAGCCAGCACAACCACCACAGATAGCAATAAATGCGAATATACCACAGCCGCCAATGCCACCACCGCATCAGCCACAAAATGGTCCGGGGGCTGGTGGTCCACCAATTTACGTGTCATCTCAGATACAGATGGCAGCGGGCGGTCTTCCAAATTCGAATAGTTCTGGCAGTGTCGTATATAATGCGTTGCCGCAGCCAGGCGGTATAGTGCCTATGGCTCCGCAACCATCGCAAGCTCCAGCTTTATCCAATGGACCCCCGATTCCGCCAAACGCGTACGGACAAATGAATGGTGGAATTCAAGCACAACAACAGCAAGAGAATGGCTTTGGTCCACCAGCCACAACGATAGCGTCAAATTCACAAAATCAAAATATGCCACCCTTGGCACCGCCACATAATCGCATGAGTAACAGCAGCGGTGGGGCACCGGCACCACCACCGCCTCCAGCTTTTGGTGGGGCGCCTCAGTTATTTCATACAAACACTAGCAGCAGCAATATCGGTGGAGGCACTAATGCACCACCACCACCGCAACCACCAGCTCCGCCAGCGCCTCCCACACTGAGAGGTCCTGCGGCCGCTGCACCACCGCCACCACCACCACCACCCATGACTAGTATGACTGCTAAAAAGGATGATCCTCAAAATGAACTAATGGGATCCTTGGCTGCCCAATTACAACAAGCTAAATTAAAAAAGAAGGTAAGTGGGTTGGTAAATAGAAAAATCATTGAATGAATTTCTGCAGAAATTATATGAAAAAAAAAAAAAAATATATATCGTTTTTCGCAGTCTACTCCAGCACTTCCGACTGAGAATAGCAGCAGTAGTACATCGAGCAGTGGTGGTGGTAGCGGTAATTACGGTACAATAGGCCGCGGAACCACAGGTATGGCTTCCATGATGGATGAAATGGCAAAAACTTTAGCACGAAGACGAGCTCAAGCTGAAAAGAAAGAAGTAAGGACGGACATATATTTATAAAAAACTATTTAATCTAATATGATTTAATGTGTTCCTTAAGCCTGAACCTGAACCAGAAATTAAGCAAAGACCTTGGGAAAAATCAAACACCTTGCCTCACAAATTGGGAAGCTCTGCATCATCAAACGCTAGCAACAGCAATACGAATTCCATAAATACATCGAACAGTGGCGGCGAATCGCCCAGACCTATGCGTAAACGTTTTGGCAGTGCCAGTGAAGAAACGATACTTAAGGTTTGTCTGGAATAAATTTTTTACTACAAACTACGCGCAGTAACATTAATTCATTGAGTATAACGTCAGACTAGAGCGCACTGGTTTTAAGTGAATATTGTAGGGTTGAAACGCATGATTATTTTCTACAATTCCAAGCTTCAATTTGAGGGATGACGGCGCTACTTTGGAGAACATGAATTAGTCAAACATTTTTTTGAAATTAATCTCCAAAACAAAATTTGTAACAAATCTTTTCATCGATCGATTATAAAACCGATTAGAGTAAATCCAGTGAAACTGTAAAGTAAATCATTTGAGAACGCTAGAAGTATTGCCAGTTCAAAAACCATCGTTCAAAAAAAAAAAAGAAAAAGAATAGCGATGAAAGTTTGAAGTAGTTGTACCTAGTGTTTCAAGAATTTATCTCTTGTGATATAAAAACATTTCACGATCCACTTTAAGGCTTTTTGGGTTTTTACCCATTTAAGGATTGGAAAGCGGCATATTGGGATTGTTACTTATTGGCGACTTGATATGAATTCTCACTCCCATAAAAACTCTTGAGAAAAGATATGCATATACGGATGTTCCTACGATTAGTTGGTTCCATAATTTTTGTGATTGGCGAGAAAATCGTTTTAAAATCATTAAATCATTTAGGAATCATTATAAAGTATAATAAGCAATCAATCGAGAGAGAGAGACCACTAAGCAAAAGTTACGGAATTGATCTCGAGAGACTGTGAGAAAAGATAATTATTATTATTAATTTCGTCAGCAAGACGTACCGCGACCTGGAAGGTTTATTATAGCCCTGCGGTTTTAGGATTTTTACGAATCCCACGACCTTGTTTGAATCGGAGCACCATACCGAGTAAAATACTCGCCAAAAAGCGATTTTGCAGGTGGCCTCACATTCACATAGAATATGAGGGGATGTTTCACTCAGATCCCTTGGCAGAATCTGCATAAATCGGTGTCAAAAGTACCTATGTTTTTTTGCGTTTGGTACCCCAGCGAATTATGACCCATGTAGAAGCCGGTGACTAAACGTAGGTTGCTTCTTCTTAGTTCAAGTAGTGTACTAGCGTAAGATTTTATGAATCTTTTTGCCTGCCTTTGTCCTGCCCATTGCTTCCAACGGCAATCCATCTTTATTCTGTGCCCATCGCGATACCAGTCTATTAATGTGGCTTCTTGCTGCGTCACAGAACGGTTCAGGACCTACCATGGCCCCTTGGGCTCCTCTGATAGCTAGATAGTCAGTCCCCCGTTGTTGCCCTCAATACCGAAATTAGGTGCACATCATTATGCCTGGCAAGCTCATTCAGTGCTTGAAGGCACTCGAAAAGGAGAAAAAAATTTAGAAGTACTAATATATCTATGTTTTGATTGAATTTATTTATAAAATCCTATTTAATAGCAGGTGAATGGCGATGGCTTGTCACTGGCTTTGTCCGGCAGCGACTTGGAACAATTGAAGGCTGAAATAGTTAGAGAAATGAGATTGGAAATGCAAAAAGTCAAGGAAGAGATAATAAATGGTAAGTAAATGTATTGTCTCTCTGCTCATATATATAAATCGAATCTCGAATATCAATTAAATTAATAAAATTAATTCTTTTAGCAATTAAATCGGAATTTAATCGCAGATAAAATCATTAACTTAGTGGTAATTGAAAATACTGAATTTATTAGCACTGCTAATATATAATATATATATATATATTTTTAATCAACATATATATGCCGCGTGTTCTCTTTTTTTATATATTATATACACACAAAAAATATATCGAACGTAATTTGCGAGAGGCGGAGTGTAGTAAGCAACATAAGAAATATCAAAACAATATATAAACAATTTAAGCGTATATATATATATATATATATATATATATATATAAGAACAACAACAAAAAATCGATGATAATCTTATTTATACATTAAAATATTATCATAATTATTATTATTATTATTATTACCAGTATATCGAAATCCGATTGAATTGTAATGGAAAAAACAAAGGAAAATTCATACTAAAAAAAAAAAATAAAAAAAAAAATAAATAAGAAAAAACTCCGCTTAGCACCAACGATCGAAGTTGTTTTAAGGAGTTTTAAAGCCTTGAATCTCTTATGTAAAAACCATTACAATCATTTGCATTGGAAACTGATAACTTCCTTCCCCCTCTAAAAAAAAACTGAACTGATGTTTTGTAAGTAAATTTATTAAATTTAATTTATATGTATTTTTTATTTTATACATAAAAAAATATGAAATATAAAAAAAAAAAAAAAAAAAAAATAGGCGAATATTTATAACATCGATGATGACACAACAAACCTTTATATAATGAAATCCTCTAGACTTTAACTTATTTACAATGTAATCCATAAGAATCATTTCTCTTTCTTGTTCCATCTTTTTTCTATCCATTTCTCTCTATGTGTTTTTTATAAAAAAGGAACTACGTGTGAAGATTCATTTTAACTAGCAAGATGCATTCCCCAACCAATATATGTAATACAAGATCTTTATATGTCTTTTCTGAGATTGCATAGAAATTGTGGAACACTAGACACTATACCCTATAGATATATGCTTAATAAGTACAAAACTTTATATCGAAATAATCTCTGGATCAAATTTGAAAAATTTTCCAAAACTGATGCGGACAGCAAAAGCTTGGTGCATGCTTACGTGTTTTTTTGCCCACAATCCCAGAATTTTTAGATAACTGATATAAAAAACTTATCAGAAATCGTGATGATGATGGCTAGGAAAAACGCGGAGATCACGTCGAAGTTATTCGAACATATTGCTCGATTTCATTTTTGAATTTTTTCGAAAATCTAAGCAAAAAATAAAACAGTGCTTGGACATGTTACACTTTCTCTTTTGTGCTCTTCCAGAAAAGCGGAGAACTTCACCTCGGCAACGTACCTGTTCTCAGAATTAATTTTTGTGCCGGATAAACACTCGACAAGCGGCCACATATGGTGGGACTTTTCCGTTTTCGCAAACGGAAATGTGTAGAGAAGATTTTGTCTTGATCTCTATGCCATGAAAAACAATTTGAAAATGGAATGAAAGCCGATTTCTATAAGTGCTTAAAATAGAAATATTTTGCATTGCGCAGCTTCATGCAAAAGTACGTTCGGTTTTAAAAGCCGTAATGTAAAACTTGATATGCATTCCTATCACTGTAAGATGGGGTTTTTTTTCATGATGCGTGTTACACCCAAAAGGAAGCTTCATAGAGACCCTATAAAGTATACACATTCTTGATCAGCGTGAAATGCTGGATTGATTTAGCAATGTCTGTCCGTTTGTTGTAAACATTGTCCTGACCGCAAAAATGAAACTATCGAACTGAAATGCGGCAGAAACATTGGAAGTTCTTAGACGCAGGTTGATATTGGTCTGAGCAGAAGTCTGCAGTGGAGCGTAACCTGAACACAACCCCATTTCTCCTAATCAAAATTTGTGGATTTTTACTTGTTTCTCACAAATTATAGAAGTGAGAAGGCTGAAATTTTCCATATTTAGTTTACGAAACAGTGTACTCTTTAGTCCCGAAAATGGAACCAATCGGTCATGCCCACATAAAGTTATCAGTAACTAAATTTTATTGCTTTCCAATTTTTTGAGGTTTTATGCTTATTTATGATAATATTTAAAACAATTTTCTACATTCCTCAGATGAAAAGGTTTAGGGTTAATCCTAAAATGCGTACGGTAGACACCGCAATTACTTTTTCCTTAATAATACCAGCGATATAGGTATCGAATAAAACGAAGCAAAGAAAGGTGGATATGCGAGATTCGGATCCCGCCGATTATAATTTTCTTACTGTTTTCTGGGCACATATGATTTAAAAAATGTTATTTATATGGTGTTATCTTTCAAATTCTTTTTACAACCAAAATTTTGTGACTTACCTCTTGTTAACAATTCTTTCTACTTGAAAGCAGTCGTTTGTTTTAGCTCTCTGCTAAGCATTCTCGTAAAAGTATTTAATGATTTTCATTAAATTTTTATAATAAAAAATAGCTTCTCTGGTAACCCCGAGTTCTCTATTTTATTACTGGAAATTCTCTGCTATATTAGTCGGTGAATGCACCTGTTCAGTAAATTCGGATCGTACTACTCACTGTTTAAAAAAAATGTTGTGCTGATATAAATTTATAAAAAGAAAAAACGAAGCAAAACATGTTTTATAGAACGGTTTTAAGAATTATAATTAACATTATTCAAATATATATTTATGTACTAACATAAACGGCTATATTATGCGAAAATAGCCTTTTTTTTATAACTTATTCACTAAGCAAGTGGAATAAGAAGATTTAAAACGAATACAAAGGCTTTTATTAGTAAAAAAAAAAAAAAAATGAGAAATAAAAAAAAATATTAAAAAATAGTAAAATTAATAATTAAAAAAAAAAAAATAAGCAAATTAACTGTAAGCGAAACAATTAAAATGAATAAAAAAAAATAATGTAATAGTATATATATTAAACAAAGAATAATAAAGAAAACGTTTGCAAAAAAATAAATAAATAAATAACTAAGGAAAGAAAATTAAACTTAATCAAAAAAAAATTAATCTGAAAGACTTGCAATACAATAAAAATTTGAATATAAAATAATAAAAATATGTCTTCAAGCCCTAGACTCTTAGCCGCCGTCTTTCTCATTTACACATATACATAGAAAACCGTTCGTAGACTTATTAACTATATCGACCAACTCTTCCTATTGTTTTGATTCGTTTCTAAAGATTTTTTTTTTTTTTTTTTTTTGGGTTGAAAACCTTTAAAAATCTGCATCCAACA
>KK502573.1:297717-308021 GCA_000688735.1 Glossina austeni
AGGAAATTACAAGCCCTTGTAATCCTTACCTGACAGAATTTGGTCAAAGAACACGCAACTCGAGGTATCAACAGAAGGTTATTGCGAACTGACCTACTAAAAGAATAGCGATTAAAAAGCTTCTTCGGCTCCTTCCGTTGATTAAGAAGAAGTGCCTTTTTAAGTAAAATTAAGAAAAGAATAACCTAGAAAACGTAGAACATAACTTGAGATGTGGTCATATCGCCTCAAGGATAGATAGATAGATAGAATCTTAATTTCCTCAGACATGAAGTATTCGTGGAACTATAAACTTCTAAGACTTAAATTATAAGCAGCATAATTAAAGCTTTGACCATTATAATCGAATTACATTAGAATCATGCAGTACTTCAGTACGTCCTTTAAAGTGAAAGAGAAAACATACAAAATGCATCGCTTGAAACATTAATTGAGTTATAAATCTTTGTACCTCCTATTAGTATAAGAGTGGAATGGCAGAACTATGAAGAAATTAGTTACTCCAACAAGTTGAAAGAGTAAGGGAAATGGGCTACATAGTAGTGTCACAAAAGCTTTGACTCTGTTACACATGCAAAACTCTTGCTCTTTCAGCCACACAAGAGAGGTGAGAAGCGTAACAAATACCTTTAAACAGTAAGATAGACAGAAGGGAAAATGGACATTTTGCATGTCCTGCGCATTGGAAGTTATTTTAATGCGATTAAAAATGACGTAGCTGTTATGTTGTCAACGATTTCTATATGAGTACATCACACACACACATACATTATGTACTTATATTATATATAATATACTAAACGTTATGTATACTTTCCATATGTTATTTATTTATTTGCTATAGAATCTGGGTTTCTCACACACTTGCACGTTTATGGCCGAACATTCCTATACCTATGCATAGGTGAATGTATATACAAATAGGTTGTAAACATTATTAACTAGGTTACTGCAGTTTTTTGTTATTTTTTTTAGTGGAAATGATAGGAAATTGGAAAAAAAAATTATATTCTACTACAGGAAATCTGCAATTTTATGTTCCTCAAAACGATTTAGCCGTTCTTTATATTAAAAAAAGAAAAAAAAAAGTCTAAGAGAACCAATGACGCTGTGTTAAGGTTAAATAATTCTTTTGATAATTCAATAATTATTTTGAAATTATTTCGCGACAACATTTGCTTTT
This sequence comes from Glossina austeni, assembly GCA_000688735.1. Taxonomy (NCBI): domain Eukaryota; kingdom Metazoa; phylum Arthropoda; class Insecta; order Diptera; family Glossinidae; genus Glossina; species Glossina austeni. The sequence goes on from KK502573.1 coordinate 298,901, forward strand.
CAATTTTTGAAAATGGAAATTATCGATGCTTGCAACACGTATTTCAGTATAAGCTGAAATGTCACATAACGCAATCGTATGAATGGACGGCTATGCTGGCATGAAAGGAAATAGTTTTGAATAGAATAATAAAAAGGTGATTAGCATAAAAAATAGAAAAAAAAAAAAAATATATAAATGAAAATAACATAGAAAATAACATTATCAACGATAGTAAAGTGGTGAAGAAGTGAATAGCGAAGAGAAAGATAGCAAAGCCCAGAATAACGTTGACTAATATGGAATAGGAAAGCTTAACATGGTATAAAATATAACAGCATAGAGCAAAGAGCAAAGTAGTGTGCAGTAAATATGCTTAAGCCGAATAACGCCGAATCACATAATAAGAAAAAAATGTGACACATAGAATAGAATGGCAAAGGAAAGAATGACACCAGAAACAGCAGAACATACAAGCCATTCACGATGGAAGTGCGAAGAATACGAATAGAATGGTGGTACATAGAGCATAGTAGCATAAAAGACGATGAAGTAGAATAGCATCACATAGAACAGCAGATAAGGGAACTCTGTAGAATGCAAAAACCAATAGCCTGTAATGGAAATTTAAGAAAGTTCATGAGCAGCGAAAAGAATAGCTCCAGAAATAGAATAATACGGAGGACATGCAAGATGCACGAAGTGTGAAGAAAACGATTAGAATATTGACAGTAGCATAAAAGACGAAGACGGAGAACAGCATCACATGGAATAGCAATTAAGGGAACTTGCAAAAGCTAACAGTCGGTAATGGGAATACGCTCCCTTTGAAAATATTTAAAGAAGTTCATAAGTAGCGACAAAAACCGAAGGCGAGGACTTGTCTAGCAAACTGAGTGCCATCCTTAGACAATTTTGCGATAATTTTAACAAAAATTGTGTCTTTCATTCGTCTGAATCGTTTTAATATGCAAGTGAAGACTGAAGCTTCTTCTTCTTATTAGATATATTCAACTATTAGGTAAAAAAATCGAAATAATTCCATTGAAACTTTGAAAATTTATGTGAACAGAACAAACAACAATTGATGATTTTTTTGCCTATACTTAGCAAACGGAGTAAACAGGGAAGTGGTTCCAACTAATTCAAAAACGTACTCATAATATAATACATAACTGTTTAGCTATTTAAAATTTACCGCAATATGAATGCGGTTTCTATTTTTTGTAGTTTCTTTTAAAGTTTATAACATTTTATTATTTTAGCAAATTTTATGTGCGACTTATATGGAGGGAAAAACTCGCGTAAAACATAAAAGAAAATACAAGTTAGACGAAAAGTAAGTGAAGTGCAGGAATTGGCTTAGCTTTGATCAGTCAGGTTTCATATCTATTTCGAGATCTTCCATAAAAAGCTCTCCTTCAAAAAAACTGGTCACATGCTTCTCCTATCCATCATCCAAGGATGAGGGGTATAATCATTTTGTCAAAACGTTTGCAAAGCCCAGAAAAGAGCTTCAGAGACCCCGCAAAGTATATATATTCACGATCTACATCAAATTCTAAATCGATTTAAGCATGTCCGTCTGTATGTCTGTTGAAAACGTTTTGACAAAGTTTGCAACGCCCAGAAGAAACTTCAGAGACTCTTCAAAGCAACACCAAATTCTAAATCGACTTAAACATATTAATGTGTGCGCTGTCCATCTGTGTGGCTCTCCGTCTGAATAACGGCCGGAAAGAAGCTTCAGAGATTCTTCAAAATATATATATTCATGGTCAGCATCAAATTCTAAATTGATTTAAGCATGTTCGTCTGTCTGTCTCTATTCTGACAAAGTATGGTTTGACAAAGTTTGCAACGCCCAGAAGGGAGCTTCAGAGACTCTTCAAAGAATATATATTCATGATTAGCATTAAATTCTAAATCGATCTAAACATATTAATGCGTGCGTCTGTCCGTCTGTATGGCTCTCTGTCTACATAACGCGCGGAAGGAAGCTTCAGAGATTTTTCAAAATATATATATTCATGATCAGCATCAAATTCTAAATTGATTTAAGCATGTCCGTCTGTATGTCTGTTAAAAATGTTTTGACAAAGTTTGCAACGCCCAGAAGAAAGCTTCAGCGAGTCTTCAAAGTATACATATTCGTAATGTGTACGTCTGTCCATCTGTGTGGCTGTCCGTCTGAATAACGCCCGGAAGGAAGCTTCCGAGATTCTTCAAAATATATATATTCATGATCAGCATCAAATTCTAAATTGATTTAAGCATGTCCTTCTGTCTGTCTGTATGTCTGTAGCAAACGTCTTGACAGAGTTTGCAACGCCCAGAAGGGAGCTTCAGAGACCCCATAAAGTAGATATATTCTTGATCAGCATCAAGTTCTAAATCGACTTACACATGTTCATCTGCGTGTCTGTCCGCCTGTGTATATGACCGTCTGTGTGTCTGTCCATCTGTGTAAAGTCTGTTGCAAACGTTTTGACAAAGCTCTTGAGCACAGAGTATATATATTCTTGATCAATATCAATTTTGACGTTACCAAATCATGCATCTTCTTCTTCCTGTCTGCACTTGTGGACTAATGCAGGTTGCACTGTTCGCTATTATTAGGATTTCGGCTTCGAGTAATGCAAAAACATGGGAGTTTCTGGTTGATATCGAAAATGGGGGAAAACGATCAAAGAACACGCCCACAATGCAACTTAAAATTTGAAAGCCAAAAATTTAACTTTTTGTCTATTATTTGTATGCTACGACAGATGTGGCGCTGAAAATTTCCGCACATATTCCATGGGTGATCTTTTAGTACCTCTATTCTTCATTCAATACTATGGGGTATTAAAATTTTTTGTGCTTTTTTTTTTTAAATTGGTGGTAGTGGAATACAAGTTTCTTACCTCTTAGAAGGAAAATTCGATGAAAAATATTATCTTAACTGGGCAAGTGAATGCGAAAAATTTTGGAAGAGATGGGATCAGTTTTGGGAGCACCTTAGAAGAAAGGGACTTTACGAGGAATAAAATTTTCAATGATGTAAACAATATGATTCGTTTCGTGTTATAAGTGGTTTCAATTTTGCAAATGTAGGATCGGACCATAATCATTTTCATAGTTTCCCTTTGTCCAAAGTCGAATAAACTGTGGCATGCCCTATGCATTTTCTGATCTGACCATTTGATAATTGTTTTCTAAATTCAACCAACTGATAAATACAATCCGACTTCGTAAATGTCACGCCGGTGGTTACAAAAATTATTATTCAATTATTGTCAAACAAATCTGGTTTACGACCGATTCGATAAAAATATTAAGTTAAGAATAAAAATTTGAAATAAAATGGACTTTTATTTAGTAATGCGTCTCATATAAAATTTTTTTTTTTTTTTGTTTTTTCTAAATTCAGTCTATGTTTTTACAATAACCTTCTGGCTGACGACGAAACAAACACTAATCAGGTGCGATGAAGCTTTTTTTCTTTTCAAAAACAATATATTACATAAATATTACTTGACTCTAAACAATGCATAAAGTGCGACTGTCTACTACTTATAATACTTCGTGCGCAGACCTCTCGACGTTTGTATGAGCATAAAAATAAATACAGAAAACACGCAAACCCGCTACGCTATGAAATGTGTGAATAAAATGATGTGAAAACAAAACAAAAACACAAAAAAAAAAACAAACCCGTCAAGTAACGTACATAAGCGAACAAAAGTATTTGCCAGAATTACAAGTTGTATACATACATGCATGCGAGGTGCGTAACAGCCATATATATAATAATAGTTACAAAACTGGGTAAATACTTATGTATATAAAAATATAATACTTAAGCGTATTTAAAATAGTTTTCTATACTAAATAAGTAAATAATTTACGTTTTATACGTTTTAGGAAATGACCATGATTAGTGGCATAGAAATTTCTCGAGGTTAAGAGATTTTAGAATTGAGATAAAAACAGCGTACTTCACACACAGATGAAGTGACAGTTGGAGCAGCATTGATTGCTCCAAAGAAAGGAGTGAAGAAACCTAAACACTGCTGATGTAATAGTCCTGTGCGGAAGTTTAGGTCAAACTATTTGTTGATCGACAGGCGCTATAGTATTGACTATGAATGCGCTCAAAAGTACTCAAGTAATTCTTGTTGATTGTGAATACCTTTTACTGGGGTCTTGCTGGGGTTATGTTGACTTTAATTGCATATTGTATTTTATTTCTGATATTATTGTGTATGTGACGGCTGTGCATGTTTTTTTCCTCACTGTGTTGTGTGTTAAAAAAAAGAAATCCTTTTTAGTATATATTGCGTCCTCATTGCGTCCTCTTTTTCTTTTTTGTCGACTTTAGGTTGTTCACATTTCATGCCAAAAGAAAATCAATATTATTTTATATGTGTGTAGGTGTCTATTCTAAAGCTATTATGAGTAAAGTTTTCAAAATCATGTGCTTTGCGGTACCTTGTCAGTTTATTTAGGCCAATAGTGGTTTAAATCACTTGACAGTTATTACAAAAATGTTTTCATTTCATGCAATTCTAACGTAATGGTAGATGAATGAAATAGACTTAGACTTGTATGATGTCTCCCCATGTTCGTATTCTCTTCCGTATGTTGATGACAGACAGATAGAAGGTGATGGCATTTTTTCTTTTTTTTTTTTTTTTTTTGCTTTCCACTTTTTGTAATACATATAACAATTTTATCATAAAATCCATTGGCACGAAATATAGCGTCGCATTGATTGTGTATAGGTTCGCTCAAAGAAGATCAAAAATCGAATCTTTAATGCTTAGTCTGTGTGTGGAATAACCTTCACTTTTCCGTTACATTATTGCGCGTGCTTAGGCACGCTACTCTCTACATTAAGGGGTATACGACCGGGCCCCTATTTATAAGAGAAAACAGTGTCTCTCTCTTGTTACAGTTTTCTGACCGAAGGACACCTCACAATTAAGATTTCAATCATCAAGATGCTTGGGCTACCCAAACTGCAAACACAATGTCTTATGACTTTTGACGTCTCCTTGATGTTGTTCATCATAGGGCTATAAGTGTAACATTATTGTAAGCCAAAGGTAAGCGTAGCTTGATCCAATCCAATTATACGATTGCATGCTTGCATTGCATACGCTTGCAATGTAATCTAAATTACTTGAGCGTGTGCGTCTTGAGCGTCTTGAACAACAGTAACAACAGTCGTCTGAAAGCCAATCAAAAGTGAGTTGCGTACGCGTCAGTTGGCCGATTGAGACCATTTTTCTATTGTCTTTTTAGCTATCCCTGGGGAAAATTTAGTTCATTTAATTAGTTTACTAAACTGTTAAAAGCTGTCCGTCCCGCCTTTCTGACCCTTTGGGTGGACTGCTTGCCGTCGATTTGAGGGTGTTTAAGGGTTGAGGGTGGCTAAGGTAAATATGCCTTTATGCGAAGTTCCGGATCAATACCTCTCACAAAGTCAAAGCCATTGCATCTCTGTGGTCATTTTGGACGTGGTTGAGTCCGAATAGTTGCCGTTTTTCCTTTTGTCAGACTTCATCATCAAGTGAGCCTATTCATGACAATTTTATTCTTCTTCCGCTTTCGGCATCACGAGCCTTAAGACAGACAGACATTTCTCTCTTCACTGACGAAGAATATACGATATATACTCTATGACATTTTGCCTCAAGCCTATTTCGGTGAGTTGTAAACGGCAGCCTAAATCTGGTATGTCCTTCCATGCTTCAAAGTGCATAATGAAAATATTTACTTTATGCTTTATGCTTATGAAATTCTTGCGCAACACAATATGTGGTAAGAATCGAAAGAAAGAAACTTTTTCTATCTATTTACTAATCAAAGTCAAAGTGAGACAAATTCGTAAAATTTTTTTGTTATATTGTTATGAATGACCTTGGGCACATAATCAAATTGAGTCATTCACTTACTTATTATTAACAACACACATTCATTTACGAAACAAAAAAAGCATTCATTAATATTACAAATGGGTTTTGGCTCTACAAGCTCTACCTCTTGCTTGTTCGAATCGTTCGTCTAGAGCGATGAAAGTGAAAATGCTTCAACTCCGAGAACATATGTCCGTCAGAATTGTCAAAGACAAACTTAACCTAAGAAATTTGCTAACAATGATTAACTGCTTGGCCTAATATATATAAATATAGCGACGGATTAACTTCTAATCACCAGATAACTTTAAACTTTAACTAAACGCTTTGACTGCCAGTTAAATGTTTTTTCAATCGTTACTTTACACGGCTAGTACGCTACTAAGCTGGTTAAACTTAAGAATATATTTACGGTAAGTAAAGCACGGTTTCAAGCATTTTTAACGCTTTTCTGCATTCAAATTTCATTTCTCTCTTGCATGATATCATTTATCTTTTCTTTTTTTTTCTTGGTCAAATAAGAAAAAAAAAAAAAGTGTTAAATTTCAAACTGTGCGCCTTCAAAAGACATTTCGATGTGTCTGATGAGATCATGATAATAAAAAATTTATTATTAGTCAACTGTTTATTTTTGCACAAATCACCGATGATGGAAGTTATACTAAAAACTTCAGAGTCGTTTGCAACGTGCAGCACACTCTTTTTTTTAGGTGAGGATATGCAAGGCATACAAGTTTCAGTTAACTAACACGACAAGTTCTCTACAAGAGATGGGCAAAACTTAGGTCAAGCAGTGCAGCAAGTACTTTAAGCATTTCCTCTGCCTACCGCCAAGAATTCATTGGAAGAAAGTCGCAAAAATAATAGGAAATTATTTTGTTAGACACACATGTTTACCAGGGACAACGAATGCTTTACTTTAGTACTGTTAATAACATACGTGACACGCCCATGCCAAGAAACTGTCTGCCCTAAATGCGTTTACATATTTTATATGTAAATTGGTAGGGGCTTCAGGACTCACCGCGAAACGAAAAACAAAATTTCAATTTGATTAACACTTGTTTAGGATTGAAAATTCAAGTTAATCAACTACAAATATGATCGAATGCAAACGCCTTTCGCATTAATTCAAACAAAAACACTTCAGTCAATGCTTTAGAGCGATTAGTTTTGTCCTTTTTTGTAAAGCAAAATACAATTTTTTTTGCACTCATCACCGAAAAATGAGGAGAGAAGCTTCAGAGGCGTCACAGAGTATATATAAATATTCTAGAACAGCATCAAATTTTGGATTGATTTAAGCATGTCCGTCTGTCCGTCTATCTAATATCTGTTGTAAAGATTTTGCTCGCCGCAAAATTAAAGTTATTGGCCTCAAATTTGACAAAATCACTGGTCTTGCACGCATGTTGGTATTGAAAATGGTCCAAATAGATCGAAGGGGACGCTTATAGTAACTGAGTAGTGAAATGAAATAAAAAACTGTTTTTTTTTTTTTTTTTNACGCCTTTCGCATTAATTCAAACAAAAACACTTCAGTCAATGCTTTAGAGCGATTAGTTTTGTCCTTTTTTGTAAAGCAAAATACAATTTTTTTTACACTCATCACCGAAAAGTGAGGAGAGAAGCTTCAGGGGCATCACAGAGTATATATAAATATTCTTGAGCAGCATCAAATTTTGGATTGATTTAAGCATGTCCGTCTGTCCGTCTATCTAATATCTGTTGTAAAGATTTTGCTCGCCGCAAAATTAAAGTTATCGGCCTCAAATTTGACAAAATCACAGGTCTTGCACGCAAGTTGGTATTGAAAAGGGTCCAAATAGATCGAAGGAGACGCTTATAGCACCACGTAAACTGAGAAGTGAAATGAGATAAAAAACTGTTTTTTTTTTTTTTTTTGCTTACTACTCATAATCTCTAGCAGAGGAATCGAAAAAATTTGGTGATCACATAACCACCCCTAAGTTTAAATTTCATTCAAGGCTTTTATGGTGGGCAGAGACAAACTTCGAAAACCCCATAAAGTCTACAAATTCTTGGCCAGTTTCAATTTCGACTTGCACCTAAGCACGCCCATCTGGTCGTCAGCCAAGCTGTTTAATATCTGGGGTACACACAAAAACGAAGATATCGGTTATAAACTTGCAAAAGAATTTGAAAATGGCTCAAGCAAGTCAAAGAACACGCCTATACAACGTCCCCGCGTCTATACAACCAAAACTTAGAGCATCATTGCTTTTCGTGCCTTTTCTTCGTTGCTCATAGAGCACAGCAGACAAACGATATAAATTTCCACAAAATATTTGCACAAAAAAAGAAAATATCAGCCACGCCCACATAATATTATAAAGTATTGCAAATTTATATTTTTTAATTTTTAATAAGATAATGATGTTGGGTGGAAAAGATTCGATCACGACCGAATATAATTTTCTTATTCTTTAATGCTCGACACATTTGTCGATTTTTGTTTTTGTTATTTAATCCATTTTGAAATTAAGAAAAATTGTTTATTTTCTTTTGCATTTCTGCCACCATAGAATAATACAAGAGTAATATATGATTACGCCGCAGAAAAGACGACAAAGATATATATATATAAACATTGATTCTTGAGTCGATTTACTAAACTTCAACCCACATCCGCGCATTTAAAATATGAAATGCATTCTTAGTTGATTTCAATATTTCAAGTTTGACAACGGATTGATTCCACTAAGGGATACGCAATGGAGGGCAAAACGAAGTAACCCGAGAAGTTTATGTAAAAAGGAAATGTATCGCCATCTCTAGGCGACAATAAGCTATACGTCTAAGACTATTTTATTGTGAGTGCGACCATCTTCCAGAGTTATTCTTATTATTTTTATACCCATCACCCAAGGATGAGAGGTATAATCATTTTGTCAAAACGTTTGCAACGTCCAGAAGCAACCATCGAAAGCCCGACAAAGTATTTATATTCCTGATTGGCATCAAAGTTTAAATCGATTTAACCATGTCAGTCTGTCCATCTGTGCGTCCGTTCGCCTGTGGTATATCTGTTGTAAACACTCTCCTGGCCTCAAAAAATGAAGCTATCGACTTCAAATTTAGCAGGAACATTGGATGTTCTGTTGGAAATGGTCCATGTCGCTCGAAGAGTGCGCCTACAATACTACGTAAACTGAGAGCACCGCCGTTTTTCCAAAACTATAAAAAATTGTTGTATATAAATTTTTCAAATTTAGAAT
>KK502573.1:315618-334542 GCA_000688735.1 Glossina austeni
CTCTCTCTCTCTCTCTCTCTCTCTCTCTCTCTCTCTCTTGTTGAGATCCTTATGGATGCGATAAAAAACTGAAATTTCGTATATGGCTTACAACTACATTATCTCCCGCATTGATCGTCAGCTGGTTACAAATTTCGGCAAGAGAATCGTTAGCCCCCTCATCGGCAACATCACTTCCTTCCGATCGATCGATCGATCGTGCATGACCACATTCAGCAAGATGATGGATGTGAAAAATTTCTTTAGAAATTGTAAATAGTTTTAAATTTTTCCTTTACGCAATCGCTCCAAGTGGTACGAGGTAATGAAAAACCGTGAAGAGAAGACAAGACGCAAGTTATTGCGCAAGTTATTATAAACAAATTGAATTTATTTCCTACGAATTTTGATTAAACGGTTATAGGGTAAATTCTTTAAATTTCCGGAAAATGAGCCAATTAATAAAAATACATATATATATACATATGTACATAATGTATATATGTTCGCTTTAAAAGAGCAAGTCTTGTATGGTATAAGTCTTCGTACATGTTTGCCTACTACTGCACAGTGTGTTGAAAAGTTTACAATTTGAAATGTGTGTTTAACTGTGTTTAGTTGCAGATCGTAATCGGTACGTTTTAACGGTATTGTGCGCTAAATTTAAATGCGAATTGAAAGTGACACTCGTTAGTGTCTTGCTTTCTGGTTCAAAGCAAGAGCAATGTATACGCGTTTTATCAATTTGCATTTTGTGCATTTCGTATATATATATGTGAACATGTGTGCACAATGAAACAGGGTGTTGCGTTACAAGCTCTCTTCAGGCAAAAGTCATATGAAATTTTATACAACTCTGAGCAATTGAAGCCATCAAGTCTTGCATATTAAACAATAAAACCGGAAAAAGATTTTTCAATGACCACCAAAATAGGTCAACTGTAATGATAGCAAATATTTATAAGACCGTTTACGGGGCGGGGGCATACATATGTATGCGAATGAATTACATCTTAAAAGGCAAATGCTTGGCATTTTAATGGTTTTTCTTTTTTCTTTTTTTTTGTTTGCTAATTTCTCTTTTATATGAATTGAATGCGAAGGAATTATAATTCAATTAAAATTTGATTCAAGAGTGAGATCTGATGAATAATGAATGAATGAATGAATGAATGAATGAATGAATGAAGTCCCTACTGCCCCTGTACTGACTATTTAGATTCTAGTCAACTTAACTAATATTAATTATGAGATCACAGCTTTTAACCTAGTAGCCTAGTTTACCTAGCGTTACGAAGACGCATTGCAGGGAAAGTATTCCTTGCTCAGTAAAGTCGCCAAGAATCCATGCTATTTCAATACAAATCATGCTGTCAGACAATCTTCTGCAGTCGACTTGCCAATGCAGCTCAAGTTGAAGTATTCAGTGATATCGTCATGAGTCTGCTTGGACCTTGAGCACGTTCTCGCTGCTTTCAAAGAGAGAGTGAAACGATGATCTCTCCATATGAAAGGATTTATTTTGAAATTTTATGTAACAGCGTAAATTGTCTTACTGAAGTGTACACAACCTTCTTTTAAAGAGCTTTGACTAAGTTCAAGTTCTGTCCTGGAAAACCACATTTGTGTTGCAAAGCAGCGGACAGATTAACATGGACGATAAAGCTGAATATCCGTAACGTCCCCATTTGAGGAGGAGAAGTGTATTAAGAGTTGTTCCCATCAAATGAAACCGTCATTAGTGAATGCTACAAAAAACAAGTGGTGTAAAGTGGGGCAAAATGTGTCAAAAGTCACGGTATCGTGATTTTTTTACCCTCATATGACAAAACTCACACGACGGCGGTCTCTTATCCTCCCAGCTGTATTTTTTCAATTTTCTACACCTTCTCGTTCACAGTTAGCTCATGGTAAGTGACGACTTAATCCCAGTTTGAGTGGGCCTTCCATTTTTTTAACGATTCACAAAAAGTCAGGCGTTTGATGCCATCATTCTTTCTCCGCCAGGAATTTATATTCTAGTTAAAAGTGAACCATGCCTTAAATTTAAAAATGTCTTTTGTTTGTGTAAGACACTCCTCCACACACTATAAAGCAGCGGGCATCAAAGCTGTGGTATACACAGCTTCCCCCAAAGTTCTTAATTCTTTTCGATAAATTGCATGCGTTACTTAAACAGACTTTATTTTATGACATCGTAGTTCGAGAAATCGCATTCATTTTTTCTTTCTCGCTCATCGTCATGACAGCGCGCAGGTACTTGCACATATCTATCGATACACGCCTATCTGGGGATGAGCGGTATATTCATTTGTCAAAATATTTGCAACGCCCAGAAGGAAGCTCCAGAGACCCCACAATGTATATATATATTCTTGACCAGAATCAAATACTGAATCGACTTAAGCACTTCCGTTTTTCCAGTTGTCTGTCTGCCCGTCTGTATAATGTCTGCTGTTAACATTCTCCTGGCCGCAAAAATGAAGCTATCGACTTCACATTTCGCAAAAACATTGCAAGTTCTTCTATGCAGATTGGTATTGAAAATGGGTCAAATCGGTCGAAGGACATGCCTATAGCATCACGTAAACTGAGAACACTTTAGTTTTTCAAACGGAATAAAAAATTGATTTTTTGCTCATTACTTATAAACTATACCAGATAAACGTGCAAAAATTCGAACGCATATTCTATGCCCGATTCTGTAGTAACTGTATAAAAATGGAAAAAATTGACCACGCCTACCCAATATAGTAATGTATCAATTTTACAATATCTCTAAAACGCTCAGAAACAAGCTGCAAAAACCACACAAAGTATATAAATTCTTGGGCAGTTTCAAATAAGGGGGGCACCTAAGCATGTCCATCCGTGTGTCTGCGCGTAATATTAGCGGTAAACATTCTCCCGTTAGCGAAAATGAAGATATTGCCTTCAAATTTGCAAAAGAATTTCGAAGTGCCTCAAACTTTTCGAAGGACATGCCCATAACGCCCACACATCTGTGCGACAAAAATCTTTATTTTGAAAAAGAAAAAGTCAGCCGCGCACACTCCTTATTATAGAGCATGAAAATTAAATTCTTTTCCTTCTTTTCGTTTTTTTGAGATAACGGTGAGGGGTATAAAAGATGCGGTCACGACCGAATATAATTTTCTTAGTAGTTTCTTATGCCGTTGCTTTACTAAAGCTTTGTTGTAAAAAACATGGTTCGAAATTGATGACTCAAGATACCGTTAGGGTAATCCTTACTTAAAAGCATTGCTGCCAACTATTGTTCATTGGCAGATCGCTGTTACTTTCTAGCCTTGAAATCAATTCTTAGATCTCCAATAAACGTATCACTGTTCGAAGCATGCGCAAGACATGCAACGTATTAATCAAGATATCATAACACAATAAAGCCTAAAACTTGAGCTTTCAATATTTCAGAAATCAATTGCGGGCTCGGGAGATTATTGCGCAGAATTATAAACAGACAAACGGGCAAATCGATGACGACAACCCGATCGCATCTGCTATTTTTGGTGGTGAAAAACAAAGGGGTACATCCTCGTGCATTACAATAATTTTAGCCAAATTAATAAACATCTCCTGCGGCGAGTGTAATAAAAATTAACAACTGCTTGCAAACCTCATTCACACACAAATTCTAAAATAATGCCAAGCACATGGGAGTGCACTTAGCTAGCTGTTCGCTGTATTATCTTAAAAACTTATTTGTGACGTCACTTGTGATAAATTCTGAAATTAATGAAGTAAGAGATTTTCATTTTAACACTGAACAGATGTTTTTTGAATTTTCGCAAAGCCAAACGCAATTCTAACGAAATGCTCTGCTTTCGAAAAGTCAATATAAAGTAGAATAAACAAATATTTCAAATAAGCAGAGAGTAGAGCACCAGGGATGATTATCCATCGTATTTCGTAATTGTGTTTCGTAGCGTAGCACAAGTCCAAGACAGCACGCATACGCTATTTTTAAATGCAAACTAGATAAAAAACACGAAAAACAAGTAGGAAAATTACATCCGGTCGTGACCGAATCTTTAATACCCATCATCATTATCTTAAAAAAGACAAAAAAACAGCAAAAGAACTAAATTTTCATGCTCTACAATATGGACCGGACGCGGGTGATTTTTTCTATTTTCAAAATAAAAGTTATTGTCACATAGACTCGTGCGCGTTATAGGCGTGTCCTTTGCAAACTTACAAAATTGTAGGCGATATCTTCACTTTCGGTAATGGCAGAATGTTTACCATACATACTACGCAGCTGTGCAGACAGATGGACAGACAAACAGATTGACAGGTTCAGATGCATTCCGAATTTAAAACTGGCCAAGAATTTATATACTTTAAGAAGTTTTTAAAGCTTGTTTCTCTGCGGTAAAGATTGTGAAAAAAAATGCGATTATGACAAAGTTGAGCAGGTGTAGCCGATAGAGGTACTACAGCATCGACCATAGAATATGCCTTTAAGTTTTTGTACATTTATCTGGTATTGTTTATGAGTAATTAGCAAAAAACAAAGTCTTCATTCCTTTCGAAAAACGGAGGTGGTTTCGGACGTGGGCGTGCCCACCGACCGGTTTGGCCTATTTTCAATATCAACCCAAGCGCAAGGACTTCCAATGTGTTTGCCAAATTTGAAGTCGTTAGGAGAATGTTTTCAACAGATATTACACAGACGGACAGACAGACATACATGCTTAAATCGATTCAGAATTTGATGCAGATCTAGAACATATATACACTTGGGGGGATCTCTGATGCTTCCTTCCGGACGTTGCAAACGTTTTGACAAAACGAACACACCGCTCATCCTTCAGTGACGGGTAAAAAAAAACAAGCAATAATTAGCACATTTTGTACATCTCTGACAAGTTTGAGACCGCCATCTCCTCCTATGTTTAGCTCGTGTACGATCATTCAAGAAAAGTGTAAATGGTGTATAAACAAAAGACGAACAATACTACTCGCTATCAAATTAAATATTCATTGAACAGCATTTCAAGTATTTGAAGAAAATCGATTACAAGAACAAGTTAAACGTTTAGCTGATGCGTAATTCAACTCAATGAAATGTGCTCGAACGAATATCAATCTGTGAATGTACAGTAAAACGAAACAAGCTTAAGTCACTTGAGATTACTGTCGATTATATAAAGAGTGATAAGCTTATGGTAGAAATTTGTGAAAGAGATTGCAATTGAAGCGAAGAGGGCTTCTTATGCTTTTAGGAAGACTACAATGCAATTTTGGTGGAATTGGAAGAACAACCCGCCGTTAGATAGACGCTGATCTCGATTCACTTTCTGAGCCGATCTAAGCTTCATCTTGAAATGGACCCACCTTTTATTACACCGATCGATTCACTTTCTGAATTGATCTAAGTTTCTCCTTACACCGATGAATTCACTTTTTGAATCGATTTAAACTTCTCCGTCCGTCGGTGTGTCTGATGGCGTTATCGCGTACTATGGGTTTGCACTAGCAAAGCATTAACTCGCAATTTTGTATTTTAACCCTTTAGAGAACACATTAACACATACACAACGTTCACACATACAAACATATTTAATTAGTTCTTTATCTTCAAGTACCTGTTTTCCCGTTTCAATTACTGTGACTCCTCTTAAATGACTTGAAAAGACTCATTTAGACTTAATTTCATTTTAATAGGCGCGACTAGAGTATTTGTATATTTATTAGCGCTCAGTGTATAGTATACACAAGGTGCGGTAATAAAATCAATGACGTCATTTAAAAAAAAAAAATCATTGAGAAAATATTCAAAAATATTTCGAAAATCAAAACAAAACACCAAAAACATCAAAAGCTTTCGATTTTCGCCTAACGTTCTCAGGCGCACCTCTTTCAGTTTCCTTTTGTTGATTGAACATCAAATTTGTTAGTTTTTCTTAACCTAAAATTAATTTTAATCAAATCGTTAATAATTATTTATAAAAAACTATTCATTATAATGCAATTTTTTTTTTTTTCATTCTAATAATAAAAAATTAATGATAGTATCTTGTTAATAAACAAACAAAAATTAAAAAAGAGTGAATTTAATATTTCTGAATATTTTTTATATGAAATTTTGTGAAAAATTTTTAAAGCTAAAAATAGTTTTTAACGATTTCTCTTCTAATTAGAAAAATCTCTTTCTTCGAATTTTTCTACGCGCGTGTGTGTGCGCAAATTTTCTCGGTGTTTCTGATTTTAATTTAAAGTTTATTTGACTTTCTTATGTTTCAACTGCACCCAGATAACGAACCAGATTTAATAAATATGCCGTAAGGATTACGGAAAGTTATGGTTGTTTAATAAATTTTTTTTTTTTTTTTTTTTAACTCTCGAATAACACGCACTGAAATCACGGAATAGACTCAATTGCAAACAAGTAAGAAAAAAAGTATATTCGGTCGTAATCGAATCTTTTATACCAATCAACACAATCCTTAAAAAGAGAAAAAACAGTGAACGAACTAAATTTTCATGCTCTACGATATGGAGTGGGCGAGGATGACTTTTTATCTTTTCAAACTAAAAGTTTTTGCTGCATAGGTTTGTGGGCGCTGAGTTTAGGGCACTTCCAAGTTCTTTTGCAAATTTGCCGGCGACGTCTTCATTTTCGCTAATGGGAGAATGTTTACCACAAATACCGCACAGCTGCGCAGACAGATAGATGGACAGACGAACAGACGGCGTTTAGGTACATTCGAAATTTAAAACTGGTTAAGAATTTATATATGTTATGGAGTTTTTGAAAGTTGTTTCTGCGCCTTATAAAAGTATTAAAAAAAATTAAATTTTGATGCACTATAATACTGGGTAGGCGTGGCCATTTTTTTTTTGTGTTTTTGTACAAGTGCTACGGCCCTTACAACTTTTATACGTTTATCTGCTATAGTTTATGACAAAACAAATTTTTTATTCCTTTTGAAAAACGGAGGTGTTTCAGTTTATGTGGTACTGTGGACGTTTTCTTCGACCGATTTGGCCCACTTTCAATACCAAGTTGCGTGAAAGAGCTTTCAATGTTTTTGCCATAACTTGAAGTAGGTAGGAGATAGGAGAATGTTTACAACAGACTTTATACAGGTGGACAGACGGACATACTCAAATTGAATTAGACTTTGATGCTGATCAGGAATATATATATAATTTGCGGAGTCTCTGAATATTCTTTCTGGACGTTGTAAACGTTTTCACAAAATGAATATACCCTTCATCCCTGAGTGGTTGGAGGTGGTAAGTAGGAGAAATATTCAGACTTTTAAGTGAACTTTAGATACCCATTGGTTTATGCGGACTCAAGACATTAGCGTTTAAGTTCGACTGACGTTGAATGCCTTCCATGTATTTTATGAAGAATTTAATATATTTATAGGGCGCCCAACATCTCTCTCTCCCTCCCTCTCTCGAACTATAATAAATCGGCTTTAGCCACGTCGGCATAAGCCACGTTGCAATAATCCACTGGAGAGTATTTACTTAAGAGTTCCAAAATACTTTATTGTGAGTTTGTGAAATTATAAAAATTGCTATGACGTTATATGGATAGAGGTGTGTGTGTACACAGCCACTTATATATTTATACAACTGATGGAAAATTGGTGGTTTACTTTTTTGAAGACTCGGACGGATATAAATGTAATCCAAGACCTTTTCGGCTCGTTATTGGAAAAGTTATGGTTTTTGGCTCCACTCCACTGAACATTTGAGATTCCGATTACGATTTTTGTCAAGTTTACTGTGTTCATTTAAGTTAGTTGTAGACCTTACCGCCCAATATCTCCCCCTTTCCCTTTGTTTCGCTCGGCTGAAACTCTATTAAAAGTTCTTTCAATTTCTTCTTTTTTGCAGCTATGATGCGTAAACAAATTGCGCAATTTTGCGAATAAATAAATTATGGATCTAGCCGATCAAATCGATGATTATATATGTTCGTTTGAGGGTCTCGGTGATATAACAATGGATTCATTAGCGATATTTATATTTTTATGGGCGGTTTTGGCTCTGTTCTCCTTATGGCTGTGCAAATATCTCTACCAAAAATATTCGAAAGAGAAAGAGGTTGCCGGGGCGACTACACCCAGTCGTCAGGGTAGCGTTGGGCCCGGTGCTGGGAAAGCAGAAAAAACTCGACTATCCGAACCACGAGAAATACAAGCCAGTAAAACGGATATGAAAGAGTTGATGCTAAGTAAGCCTACAGCAACGGCTGGCGCAGTTGGCGCTGGAGCGGCCCGAAGTGTTAAAACCCCGACAGGCGCGGCTGGGGGAGCTTCAATAAGACGACGAATGGTTAGACAGAGTTCAACGGGTCCCGAGAATATTAAAAGGCGATATGTACCGCCGCCATCAAATGTCGTAGGACCAGAGACGGTAAGTTTTTGAAGAAAACTAACGAAATTTTCGTTGAAAGGTTTAATTCGTTAAATTGCTTCTGAACTTTTAGTCTTCAGTTACATGGACTAGTCATGTATTCCGTTGGCTTTATAGCGATTTGGTGATTGTCAATGAACTACTAATGTCCTGGGTTATTGCTCTAAACGATACCCTGAAGAAAACAACGGATGAGGTGAGTCACAATCAAATATAACGAATGCATGGACCGAGTGAACTGAAAGTTAAAACCTATTCGAAATTCGTCTCTTGCCATAGAAACTTCTTTTGTTTTTTTCTTTATTTATTTGCAATAGTGTTAGTGAAATTACGCGTAAACGATTGATGACTGCTTTTTTGAAAACCAGGTCAGCGGGTTCAAGTGTTGACTTTTATTGATTTCATTGCTTGCGGTTATAAATTAAAGTAATTTGTCTTTAATTAAATTATTAAAGAAATATTTTAAATGTTGAAGCAATTCTTTAACGCATTGCCTTAGTGTTCCTTAAAACCTCTTCAGGACTTCATCAAGCTCTTCTTTTATCATTTGTAGTGTTTTTTTTTTTTTTTCTTTATTTTCTTTTTCTTTTCATTTCTGAATCAAATGCAAAAACAAATGAATAAGAAATTTTCTAAAAGCCGCAATTAAAAGCTTAGTACACCGCATATCTATTGAAGTGAATATGTGTCGAGTTTTGTTTGATTGGTTTTTATTCATTCGGTGTAACCGTCATCACTGACTCGACTCGACGACACTGATTCATGCATTATTACAATTATAATGAGAGAAACCTCAATGCAAAAAATGAAAAAAAAATGAACAGAAAATATAAATAAAGTAAAATTACGTAATTGTTTGTTTTCCAAGTTAATTTGTAGGCTTGACTGATTGCATTAATTAATGGCATTTTTCTTTTCTTAAATGATACGTATACTTACTTATACGTATACGTGTAAAGACGACGTCAGTTAAAGATTGAAAGAAATTCTATATTGAATTTTAAAATTTTATTGACATGATTTTGCTTGCAATACGTGGATACTTTGGGAGTGACGAGCAAATCGCTAAATCATAGCCATTACTCAGAATTCCTCAAAAAGACTAAATACTCTAATTAGATCTATAAGTCATAATTGGTAGAAAGAAGAGAAAGCATTAGCACTTTGGGTCTGATTTTTGCACTCGCTTCAAGCTTGGAATGCTTTGCCCATTTCGAGTATCCTTTAAACGGGAAAGAAGAAGTTAAAAATAAGGTTGGGGGACGGGACGGAAACCTAAAATAGGAATTTATATATCCAGTTAATATATAAGAAACAAAAAAGTTATATTTGGCCGGGGGCGCAATCTCGCGTACCCGCCGCTATGCCTTTCGCATTCTACTCTCCGAGTTCTTTTATTTGATACCCATATCGCTGATATTATTAAGAAAAAATTTAGTCATCCAGGCGTAGGTGGAATTAACCTGTTTTTAGCCATTCTTCTTCATATCTTCATTTGAGGAAAGTACAAAATAGTTTCAAACATTCCGGTCTTGTTTGCGTTATGGTAAATAAGCTTAAATTCTCAAAGAAGTGAAAAAATAAAATTTAATCACTTGTAACATTGTGTGGGCATGGTCGATTTTATCCATTTTTGCACGTAAAGAGTAGAATGTTTCGCAAAGTAAACATGGATAAGTGCAGCTTTTATAATTTCTGAGTAAAAAGAAAAAAGCCATAAATTTTTATTAAGAAAACCAGCTTCCGCTCCACTGTAGGCTTCTGCTCCGACCAATTTGTCCCACTTTCTATACCAACCTGCGTATAGAAACTTCCAATGTTTCTACCAAATTTCAAGTCGATATCTTCATTTTTGCGATAAGGAGAGTGCTAACAATAACCCACACAGAGGGACAACTATGACTATGACAATGGGCTCAGAATTTCAAGCTGATCAAGAGTATATAAACTTTATAAGGTCTCTGAAGCTTCCTTTTCAGTGTTACATACATTATGAAAAAAAAAAACGACAAAAAAAATGACCACACCCCCATGTTACAGTGGTGGGTATAAAAACAACCGTAAAATTTTTATCAAACTCCCCTTTCATTTCTTATAGCAAGGAATTATGGTTGAAATAGTGCGTGTTTTACCCGACAGCCCTGCACCCGGCTTGAGCAACATATTCTGTAATGCCGATGAGAACAATCCCGCTGATATGGTAAATGAAATATATTTGAGTTTCCACGAAAAGCACTTAAACTTCTTTCCTAATTCTTTGTCTCCAGCTGATTACTTTCGATTGTGATGCTATGCCCGTTCTACAAATGAAGACGATGCGTCAGAAATCGGGTAAATTCGAAACGTCTCATTACAAAGTAACTGTATCCAGATTTCGTGCTCGCATGGCTAATGCTATGAACTATAATAGTTTGAAGGGTGATATGCGTGTTGAAGGATATCCCGATGTAAGTCTCTCTCAACATGATATTCATAATGATCTTCGTTTGATTCATTCACTGTAATGTGTGTCTCTTTTTTTTTTTTAGATACGTATTGCCATGAACAGTGTAGGTCCGGTTAAAGCCATAGATCCCGAGGACCAACAATTTGAGTCAGAAGTTGCTGAGCTATTAACTCGGGCTCTACGAGATACGGTCTACCCGGTGGATTTCTCTATGTTCTCGTCTTGTCCACGAGCTGAAGTCGAACCCACAGATTTGCCAGTAATATATCCAACTGGTTTTGATCCAATGGCGGTGAGCTTAAGAACACTGAGAAGCGAAAATTCTATGAAATTTTATTTTATTGAAAATATACCTAAAAATATCCAAAATACACACACAATTGTTGACATTACATTTCGAAGCCCGCACTTCTCTTTGTTCTTAACACCCACCACAGATCCCATGTTTCTTTTACATGATTCTCACAAAAACCTAAAATACGCCTTTGAGTGTTGATAAAATAATAGATTAACTAAGGGATTTGCAACAAAATTTGTTAAATTAATTTTTTTTTCTTTTTCTTTTTAATTTTAATTTCATTTTCTTTTTTCTTTCTTCACAGGGAACTTATTTTTACAATTACTAAAAAAAAAAAAAATAAAAAAAATGTTTACTAAATTTTAACCAAATTATTTTATTAATTTAATAAATTTTATGATTTTTATTCATTTTCGAGACAAAGGCTTATTTTATGTTTAAAAAAAAAAAAAATAAAAAATGCATCTTCAAAAAAAAAAAGAAGAAGAAGAAGAAGAAGAAGAAAATATGAAAATCAAACTCATTTTAAATCATTTTGCTCATTACATAAATACTTCACTGTGCCCCTCCCAACCCAGAGTCATCCAATGGATTCCATGAATCAGCCACAATCGCGAATTATGGCAAGTGCGAATAGACGGTTACTGGTGAAAATTGTTAACGGCGAAGATCTAAAAGAGGCCAAAAATCCTTACGTCGTGGTGGAAATGGACGAACCCGCACAGAAAAATCAAACTGCAGCAATTACCGGTTCAACTCCTCAATGGAATGAACATTTTCTCTTGTAAGCCGCCAAATTTTGATTTATTTTTTATTTAAATATTTTTAATTTTTTTTCTTTTTATCATCAGCGACTTGTCATCTCAATCGGCGGAGATACTGTTTGAAGTTTACGATAGTCCAGCTAACGCTTCAGATCCTCCAAAGTTTTTAGGTTTAGGTTTGGTCGGTATCGAAGAATTGGCTGTGGGTCCCGCTTTGACTCAGATTCTTACCTTACAACCGCGTCCTTACGAAACACAACCAGTTTACGGTAATATTACAGTCGATTTTGTGTTTATTGAGGGCGCTGAAGTACCTGCCTTCGCCACCAGACCGCCCTATAAACTTAAGGAAGCTCTGCACATTAGCACCCCTGCCATTACCGAGCATATGAAGAATGGCTCTAATTTGGCAGACGCTGCCGTACGTGCCTTACAAGAGGGTGCCTTCCCTGCCGCTACGGGTCATCCTAGTAAAAGTACTTTAATTATACATAGTGTTCAGAGGGTAAGTAAAATCAACTAAGAAATCAACGAAAACGAAACGAACGAAAGAAAAAAACAACAACAAAAAAAAAACTATTTCTGCTGTTAGGACAAAAATTTGTTCATATCTAAAATAGCCGTTCAATCATCATTACCCGCAGGAACCTGTAGAAAGAGAGAGGAAAGCATTCGTTTATCTGTTTTCACTTTTATGATTATCTTCACCCGCACGCTCTCCTTACTCCTTGTTCTGAGCTTAGATTGAACTGTTTTTCCGACTACCGACGATTATATTCGTGGGCAATCTGAAGAAGCACACTTTCTTCGAAAATACTTTCGATCACTCACCACTGTTAACGTAATGATGTCAACATTAACATTCACATTGCTTTTGAGGATAATTTATGTAAAACTAGCTCACACAAGCTCATATTGCCATTATGTTGTTGTAAACTTTTAATTGGCTCGTTTCGCTGGCTCTGGAAAAAACTGACTCGAGCCCCTTGTAGGCTGCAAGCGGTAATTCATGTTTCTCTTCTTTTTCCGAAGTATTAAACGTAAGACATAATTTCTGTTAAATGTGGAGACGGGTGGATGCGGTCGTTGTAATCATTATACCCTACACCACTTGTGTATATATATTGTGTGGGTATATCAACTTAGTACGGATGTACGTACCCTGCGGAAGGGCTTAAAATAGACCCACCTTTTATTATACCGATCCATTTAGAATCATAATATGAATTGATCTAAGACTGTCTGTCCGTCTGTCCCGTCTGATGTCTGTCCATGTAAATTCGTGTTCAAGTTAAAGGTCGGATGAAATTTATTATGGTGTCGTGTTTTGACCCAAGGACGAACGCTATTGAAAATGGATCAGATCGGTCCGCTTTTTTGACCACTCCCCATGTAAAGACCTCTTCTAAACAATCGTAATTTGGGAAAAAATTGCAATTTTCAAAATTTCTCGGCAAAAGTTGCTAAGTAGTAGTACTTCGGCATCCTACATTGGTATGAAAATTTAGGATCGGTGGGAGGAAATTTTGACCCCTTCTCTCATAAAACGAAAACTGAAGTACATATGACATACAAGAATAACTTTCAATGCTTCCTGATGAAAATTATATCATAATAGCAAATTTAACATAAAAAAATTTATTTTACCAAATTTGGACTGTCTCGGCCTCTTTTAGGTAAGGATTTAACGAAAATTGATCCTTTGTAGGGCAGACAAGTCTAAATTTTAAATAAGTGATGATAAAAATTAACTCAAAAATTATAGAAAACGTACTCGAATTTTTGAACCTCTTGGACACAAGCATTCTAACGGAACGCAAGACTTCATTTGCAAAAAAGTCTTATTTATAATACGCAGTCCCATAATAGTGTGTCCCCATAAAAACAGGGTATATTTTGTGTGTTCTATGGTAAAAATAAGAATTGTGGGTTAGACAATATGACGTATACCGAGCCCGACCACAAAGTTTCCACTGTTGTTTTCAAACTGAACTTAAGGACGATCAATAGAAAGAAAGTGTATGTCACGTTTCGGCTTTCTATTCATCAGCTCGGCGACAGAGATTGGCGACAGTCCGAAATCCTGATATAGTCGTCAAATCAACTCAGAATCTGATAAGAATCTGATACGATGAATTTTTCGATTCCATTAAGCGTATAACTGAGTTCTGTGAAGGAATAAAAAAAGTGCAGTGTATTTCTATTCTTTAGGAGGATCAGAGCAATAATAAGGGGCGGCAGCCCGCAACTCTGATATAGGGGCAAAGTCATCAAATCAACTCAAAATCTGATAAGAGGAATTTTTCGATTCCATTAAGCGTATAACTGAGTTCTATGAAGGGAGAACAAAAAGTGCAGTGTATTCCTATTCTTTAGCTATTAGGATCAGGGCAATAATAAGACAAAGAATTATAAAAAGATTGTAATTTACGCTTGCTTATAAAGCTTTTTTATTCTTTTGTTTCTTTTCATTTCATTTTATTTTGGAAAAAACACTTAAACACCTTTGCTGATTGGACTTTAAATAGAATTCCAAAAACTTAAGTGCATTTAAGGTAAAATTTGTTCGTTTTCTTTTTTTTTTTTGTTTTTTGCAATTTTGTAAAATTTTCAGTTAAATTTCAATTAAGAAATTTTTCAAATTTTGGCTTTATGTTGCTTTCATAACAAATATAAAATTTTCTTTAACACTAACAAAGCTTTACATCTTCTTGTGAAACTAATTAACTGATGTTTTTTTGAATGTGTTTTGTTTGACTGCTTAATTAACATTTGCTCTGCAAAACGAAAAAAAAAAAAAAAAAAACAAAAAAGGTCGAGTTAAACAAAGAGGGTCAAATGGAAGTAATTGAAGATGAAGTGTTGAAAGCGACTATAACGGCAGACGATAGCTCTTCACACCAACAACAAAATCAACAAATGGAACAAAAGAAAAAAATTGAAAGCAAACTTTCGACAGACACCGCAGATGAAATAGAAGAAATTGTTGACGATGTGGCTGATACTACGGACGGTGTTACGGAGTCTGCCAATGCCAATGAACAAAATGCTTACTCGGCGCAGAAAACAGGTAACGACAGCGCATTAGGAAACTCCATAACGGAGGTAAGTCTGAAAAGCTGAAAAGGATTCAAAAGCATTCGAAAGCAAGTGTTTTCTTAATAATACAAAAAAAAAAGTTTTTAAAAGCGATTTTCCTAACCGATCCCAACCGATATATTCAAATCCAAATTTATTTTTCTTTATATTTACGATTTCTTTATTTAGTTTGGCCAACCGAATGCTGCTTCTTCACCTCAGAATGGTCACAACAATAACATGTATTCGTATAACGGTGCTACCAATGCTGCCCAATCTACTCTTAATAATAATAGTAATTTACCCCGTAATGGCGATGTTTTAAATACATCTACAACAACAAATGCAACGGCGGCGGTGACAGCGCCCGGCATCGCAGCGAATCAAATTGATTTGGATGAACGCGGTAGGAGTAAGAAACGAAATTTCTTTGGTACCTTGAAAAAACGTTTAAGTCGCTCTAAGACACGCACCCATTCAGCTGATCGTGGCGTCTTAACGTCACATCATAACAATAATGTTGCAACCCCTACCGGAACACTTAACGGTGATTCACGTTCATTATCTGTCGATCGTGCTGTTTTATCTAAAAGCAATTCACTTGGTAATTACCCGGTAATCCATCCACGACATGCACCTCATCATTCATATTTGCACAAACTAAACACAAGATCACTTCATTACATACCAACCGCTCGAAATAAATTAAGAAAAACAAAAGCAAAATCGTTGCTATTAACTGCATAGTACAGTAATTGGCTCTTGTATTGGTCATAATAATATACAAATTTTTCTTGCAGGAGAAAGAGAAGAATAGAAAAGAGAGAGAGGGAGAGAGAGGGAGAGAGAGACAGAGTGATCAAGTGTAAGAATTTTTGACTTCCATGACATGTGGATCGAGTATAGAAAGTTTCTAAATTCAACTTATTTGACACTTGACCTAAATCAGTTTAACGGAAAACTGTTCTTATTCGCTCGCCCTACACCACTTGTGCTACACGGTATATTAAGTTTGTGCGGACGCATGTAATGCCCAGAAGGGCTTAAAATAGGCCCATCTTTTTTTATTATACCGATCGATTCAGAATCATTTTCTAAATCGATCTAAGCCTGTCCGTCCGTCTGTCCGCCTAACGTTGGTTGATGTACTTTTGCGTTCTTGAGATATTTTAATGAAATTGGGTATACAAACGTACTTTAGCCTAAGGACGAACGCTATGAAAAATGGTTCGGAGTGGTCCACTTTTTCAACCACACCCCATATAACGCTCTATTTTGAAATGTCGTATAAAATTTTAATTTTCCAAATATCTCGGCAAAGATGGCTAAGTAATGCTATCACGGCATTCTAAATTAATGTGCAAACTTTCGACCGCCGGGGAAGAATATTTTGAAACTCCTCTCATATAACGAAAAGTGAAAAGTTCATATGACGAAAAGGTCTAACTTTCCCTGCTTAATAATGAAAATCAGATCGTAATAATACTAATTCAAGATAAAAAATGAACTGCACCAAATTTGGACCATCTCGGTTAAATTTTTGGACCCTACCCTAAAACAAATTTTTATGAAACTTGAAGCAGAAAAGTTGAGGGCAGAAAAGTCTAAGTTTTAATATCCCAAAATATATATATATATATATAAAAATAAGAATTGTGTTAGACAATATGGTGTAGGGTATTTGATGATCGACTATAACGTTCTTCCTGGTTTGTTTTAGATATTACTATAATATATTAATTAATGACTGCAACAGTTTCCCATATAAAGCTCCCGTTTATCAAGTTTTTTCATAATAGCTTCCGACAACGGAAGCATTAAAAATATAAAAAAATAATATTACGCAGGAGTTTTCAAAAAATGTTCTGTGGGTATTGGCGTTTGCTGTTGAAAATTGGTGCAAAAATTGTGGTAAATGCATTATCAGAGTATTGTCCATTGTTTGTCCTTACTTTGTCTCATTTGATCTTTCGAGGGTGTCCATGAAAAGGGAGGACAGAAAAGGATAGAGAATAAGTTAACGCAATCAAAACTAATTGTAACCAAAAAAGGAAACAAGTTTCAGAGAAAGTACGCATGCCAGTTCATGGTTGCTAATGCTTCCTCTGGTGAATTTTCAATTGCGTCAAGTGTCCTCGCACTCAAGAAATCCACCTACGCCTTTTCGCATAGTTTTCGGTTCAGTTTCGTGACAGCCTAACATGGCTTTGATTCTTCCAAGTTACACACAATGAATAGTCGATTTTGTTGTTGTCGACGGTAATGTTTCGCCTACTGTGGCGTTTTCATCAACTGTCCTTAGAATTAGGGATAAGTAACGTCTCCTCCATTTGGTATATTTTGGCACAGAACTCGTTTAAGCGGTAGAGAAGAAGCGGTGTAGAACTCAAAACTAAGCTATAGGCATTTCAATAAATTGAAATATACTGACAGTTTAACCCTATACTGATAATGCTTTCAAAGAGAGTGGAAGAGTTGACATTTTAGTCAGATGCAATTATTAAAATTTAATTCATTCAATGAAATGTGTGAAGTACGCACCTGAAGGCAGTAGTGAAGAGTGCATCTTCTGAAGGCTCAGTATATTTTAGATGTGTAAATAACATTTTACGTGCAATGAATTTATCTGAATCGTATGTAAGCAGATATGTATGTAATGAATATTCCTTCAGTTCCTCTCTTTCTTTCTTTTTTTTTTTTCTTTTTTCCTTTAGTCACAAGCTCATTAACATTTCTAACCTCTTCTCATCTCTCTATTATATACTTTTAATTTTAATTTTCTCTTTGTTATTTGTTGTTTTTTCCTTTTCTTTATATCTCTATCTCGCTCGTACGTTTGCGCAAACAAACGTTTCATGTTGTTTGACATCGATTTAATTGTATACCCAATAATAACAACAACAACAACACCATCCACAACACACATACATTTTAAATGTTAACTAACTGTGTTTAACGACAATAACAATAACAACAATAATAAATATTAACTGTATGTATGCAATTAACACGCACTTACTCTCTCTATGTTCACTAATCTTACATACATTGGCTTGATGTACTTACTACTCGTCTCACAAACTTGTATAAAATTTTTGTAATTGATCCTGCAAAACTATATATATATATATGTATATGTATATATATATTTCTAATTTTTGTTTAATTTATATAATTTAATTTATTTATTTTTTATATTTTTTCTCTTTCTCCCCATTTTTCATTTCATTTTGGTTTTTTTTTTTTTTTATATATATATATATATATTAAATTAATATGTGCGGTGATTTTTTTTTTTAAATCTATTTGTTTAATATCTCGGTGAATTGGTGTGTTTGTAATAACATATGGTTGTGAAAATTGGTTTTTAATTTTTTTTTTTTTGTTTTTTTTAATTGAATTTTTTTAATTGGATGTTTTATGTAATTATACATACATACATACAAACATATATATACGTGTTTGAATCAACTTTAATCAAAAAAAAAAAAAAACAAAAACAAAAACAGGACGTCGTACGGGTTTATCGCCCACTTTAGATCATTCAAGACGTTCTTCACTTTCAGAGTCCTCAGCTATCTCAGGTTTCTCTTCAGCCAGCACAAAAACTTATATACATGAAGCATCCACTCTGGTGCTTGAGACTATAGAAAATGGTGTCAAAAGGTGAGTTCAATATTAATATTGATAGATGTCCTTGTATACCCATCATCCAATTTCGAGGGGCATTCATGCGTCCACTTTCAGGCCATTATTTAAGTATAGGGGACCTTTCTAACTAACTCTGTTTGTTGTTCTAACTTACTTTGCTCAATATCCTGAACTTGTCTGCCTACAATCATCATAATAATATTTGAAGGACCTCTAGTGTACGTGCTTCCAAATATTCGAAGCTAACGATGATGGGTGTACAATTTTTTTTGTTTCTTTTTTAGTTAAAGATTTTTTTTTTTTTTTTT
>KK502573.1:343854-357857 GCA_000688735.1 Glossina austeni
TTTTGTAATTATATTTTAATTAAATAATTTTATTAAAATTATCGCATCTAAAAAGTTGTTATAAAATTCACTGTTAATATCTGGATATAAATTTTTTTGTATAAAAATTTCACATTTTTGCTAAACGAAAACCTCTGGTTTACTGGAAAATGAAAAGCTATCAATGATTACTAAAGGATAAATAAAAATATGCTAAAAAAAGCGAAAAAATTGGTTTCTTCCTAGTTTTAAGTGCTGTAAGATTTAATTTTCTATATATATGTGTATTTTTATACCCGCCACAGTAAGATGGTGATTTTGTAATGCTTCAGAGACCCTAAAAAGTATATATATTCTTGATCATCGTGAAATTCTGAGTTGATTTAGCAATGATTGTCCGTCGGTGCGGGACGTTTTTGGCATTCTCCTGTGCGCGAAAATAAAAATATCGACTTCAAATTTGGTAGAAACATTGGAAGTTACTGCACGCAGGTTGGTAATGAAAACGGGGCCCATTTGGTTACAGCAGAAATCCTCAGTGGAGCGTGAACTGAACGTAACTCTGCCTTTCTTAACAAAAATTTGTGGGTTTTTCCTCCTTACTCAGAAATTGTTAAACTTAGAAGAATGATAATTTCCATATTTGCTTTACGAAACACTTTACACTCTAGGTCGACAGTGTCCACACAAATTTACGAGTAATTAAATTTAATTTTTTTCACTTTTTTGAGGTTTAATGCTTATTTATCGTAACGCAAACAAGACAGAATGTTTAAAACTATTTTGCACACCTCTTAAATAGAGATATATTATCTGCCTAAAAACAGGTTAATTCCACCTATACCTGGATGGATTAATTTTTTCTTAATAACACCAGGCGATATGGGTGTCAAATAAAACAATTTGAAGAGTAGAATACGAAAAGCATAGTGGTGGCTTGGCGAGATTCGGCCCCCACTGAATGTAACTTTCTTAGTCATTTTAATTTCAATAGCTTAAAACGGTCATATTGACCCACACGTAGTAGTAGTGGTTCGAGTGTTAAAATGCCGCTGGCCATTGCTTCATTATTAATTAACAATTAATAATAATTATATATAAAATAAAAAAAAATACCATATATAATAATTATTTTGTTTGTTTTTTCTTGTTATTTATTTTGTATATCATCGGCTGACATCAGGTAATACTCACAACATACACACTATATTTTTAAAAATACTAAATGAATTTTACTTATTTACCGACGATATAAATACATGTTTGTCATAAGCCTGCAGATTATAAAGATAGCTACGACAAGTTATTTTGTGTTAATACTTTTCTTCTACATCTATTCACATATAGGTATATGTGCGTATGCATTTCGTACAAGCTGTGGCGATAAGAAATTCAAATAGCCATCACAGTGTTACGCTAGCACACAGCACATAATACCCTAGTAGTATACATCCCTGGTTTAAGTAAACAAATGTTAATATTAACTTAGCGTGATTGGAAGTGATAAATATAAGAAGAAGAATGTGCAAGTCGAAGTAAAAATATCAAAATATTTTAAATATTTCAATTTCATATATATTTTGTAGTGAATGCGCACAAAATTAAAAGTCTTTTGATTAAAATAAAATCTTTATTTATTCACGTAAATCTACATTGCTTTTGACATAATTCTGACTTGCTTCTGACCGACTTGAGGTAGGGTCAGTATCTTATATAATAAATAATTTAATGTTAACTTAAGCAATTAATACAATTAAAGTAGGTTATTACTAGAATGATAACGTAAGCAATTAATACAATTAAAGTAGGTTATTACTACAATTACTACTATGTGGGTTACAACTAAATTAGGCTATCTTAACTAGGTTAGATGTCACATTATGTTGAAATGTAAACTTAGCGTAAATTGTAAATCACGGTAGAGTGCGACAGATCGATAATGCTACAATGTATATACTCTCGAATTTCTATTAAATGCTTATTTAGGTATTTAACCTACACGGAGTGGACGGAGTTATATGGTGGAAAAAAGTTTGAATCAGCCGAAAATGAGCACATCAAATTTAAACGCCTTCCTTTTGACCATTGCTGTATTACTTTTAAGCCGTTTACGCTGTCTTATTGTGACCGAGAAGGCAACATATTTGATTTGGAAACTGTACATAATTTCATTACAAAGTTCAAAATAAATCCAATAACAGGTAAACCAACCGAGATGAAAACGTTGATAAAATTACACTTTTTAAAGAACGCAGAAGACGAATATCACTGCCCCGCCTCGTTTAAACCTTTTACGAAAAATTCTCATATTGCAGTGCCGAGTGATACCCTAATGCTGCCAAGTAAAAACAAACAATTGTCGATTAAAGCAATTGGTAAACTGGAAGAAAAAGGTTGTTGTATTAGCTATCGCTGCCTAAATAAAATTCGGCACTGATTAGACCGGTCTGGCAATGTTGTAAAAAAACCACTATTTTTGTGGCTGCATATATTTGTTGTTGCAAATCTGGTACTGTGTGTATTTTGTTGTTGCATTTTTATTTGTTTACATTCGTGTATTTTTTTCGTTATTATCGCAAAATTAATGATAATTATATTATGTGCAGGTTTTTCAGATTTTTGTTTCTTTAACACGTTCGATTTATTTATTCATTTTACTTCTTTTATATTTCATTTAATTCCATTAGCACAATTATCTACTTTAGATCTGTTTTTATTGCCGCATATATATATAAAGTCTTTATTCTAGTATCGCCGAAAGTTATCCTTACTATTGAGACTTTTAACCTCATATGAATTTACTTCGACCCTTAAGATGCATAGGAAGTAAGTTTATGATGTCTAAGGCACGGATGTTACTAATAGTCATTAACTGTCTTAAGTTATTTGCGCATACGAGCACAAAGGCTAAGCAAGTCTCTGCTAGACTGAATCTAGGAAATCATAAAACATAGGCTAACTTACATGAACTCATACAAGTAGGTCTTTTTTCTTTGCTGCATATATTAAATCCCAAAATTGGGATTTAATTCACTTAATTATTGATTTGGTTGTTTTTAATTTATTTATTTATTCATTTACCTAATTAAAACATAACATTTGCATTGAAAAGAAGTAGAGAGTGTGTTCTAAAAATTGTCGCTGGAAATTGCTTAAAGAAAGGTATAAAATAAAGGCGACACTGATAATTAAAAAAGCTTTAAGTAAATGCAGGTGAAACTCTTCAAGCCAATTAGGATTATTTGGTTTCGATTTAAAAAAAAAAAAAAGTTAAGAATTTCACACATATGACGTCAATCATTTTTAGATAAACGCATATCGTATGAATGCATACAAGTCTTAAAAGATCGCAAATAATTTCACAACTTAATTGTCTATGAGATTTAAATCTGATATTGAAGACGAAAAGTGAAACACCTCTTAGAGACTTACCCTATTATTACTCACTTACATAGCCTTACCTCTTTGTAAGTAAAATGACAAGAAATAAAAAGTTTATCAAAATGTCCATCAAATTAAACAACAACACAAGGCACGGCAACAAATCCAATAAGAATATCACTCAAATTGCAAAAAATCACAAGAAATCCAAAAGCTCAAAAATATGAAGGCAAATATATTATGTGTAGTATTTATGGTATATATTTTAGAAATTGTTATATATTTTTAAAATTGCAATTTATTTGTTCACATCAAAATTCACTTTTATCACCTTTCAACTTTGCCATCACCTTACATTTCCCACATTTGCTTTACAATTCCTTTTTAAACAAGCGCAAACTTCATAAAAATTTCGGCTGGCATTGCTGGCATTACTATATATGAAATGAAATGCAGCGCCGGACAACACGCAATATGAAACAGGCGTTTTTTCATTTCTTTTTTCATTTTTATTCTAAATTCATTCAAAAACAATTATAAAACTAAATTACTTTTGTAAGGTCTGAGCAAAGTGAAAAATTGGCTTGGAAATAATATAGAAAATAAAGTGGATTGACGCTTATAAATCAATTACCCCATTTACCCACTTTTTCTTAATAATATTTATTTATCTTGTTAATTTTATATATCATATGTTATATTTTTTATTCGTATCGCTTGATTTTTCAACTTTTTGAAAAGAAATTTTCTCATCATTTCCTTGAATTTCTTGAACAATGAACAATCCGGTTGTTTCGGAGCGCTAGCCTGTGCCTGCCTATGTGTAAATTCTTTAGAGAATAAAGAGAATTTTGTTTAAAAAATCCAATTTATTATTTAAAGATCTTAAAGATTAATGATAATAATAATATTAACAGTTAGATATATATAAAAATTATGATAAATAATCAAAGTCACAAACAAATAATTCTAAAAAATGGCAACAACGAAACACACGCGATACTAGTTTTACGGCAACAAAATACATATACGAGTGATAGCACGTCAAATTTTCACAGGGCAAATTTTCATGCGAAATTGTGAATAATAAATAGCTTTTTTAATGCCTTTAAAATGTCAACCTCTTAGCGTTTTACTTCTTGATTATAGAGAATAATTTTCAGGCTTTTTTTTTATGTTTTTTAGTGAGATCATATCTTTATCAGAGTATCCAACATCATTGGTCTGCGTAAGGCATCATTAAAAAACCGGATTTTCGTACTGTCTGGAAAACAACAAAAAATATTTTAACTGGGAAACCGTGCAATTCGTAAAAAATTATTGAAGTGAATTGAACTTTTTCTGTACATGGTGCTGATCTTTTGTTAATGTGATATGTATTTCCCAGTCACGGGAATTTTTAAGCAACTACGCCGTTCCGCATGGAGTGATAGCGAAAATAGCTAGACTCAATCTATTTTCAAAAATGTTCGTCTGTGAGCCACGAACCTCATTCCATCCTACAGGCAAAGGTACTTGCAGATCCCTTAAATTATCCAATTTATCGGCCAGTTTTACTAATTTTGCCTTTGGACTGCAATTTGCAGCATTTTCTATTTGCAATCTTTTACGTTAATCCTTTGCTAAGAATTTATCATCCGCTACTTCGCGCACAATTCCATATATTTCGCTACCAAACTGATCCTAAAATGCTCAATTTAATGTTGACATCAAAAAAAAAACAAACACAAAAAAAAAATTCACTTAAATAATAAATCTGCTTGTATATATATATATATGCAACAAAAATCGTCTTAATTACTCCTCCTTTTCTTCACTTTCAGTTTTTCAATTTTTAAAAAATTTTGTAAAAATCTTGAAGGAAAAAATTTTTCATATGTTTTCTTTTGAATTCGCTATACATCTCTTTGATTTAAAAACAATTTCAGGTTTTTTTTTATTTCGCTGTACCTCCTTTTTTATTTCGCAGTACCTCCTTTTGAATTCGCTGTACCCCCTTTTGAATTCGCTATACCTCCTTTTTAACTCTGTAAACAAAAATTATTATTTGCAACAACAACTACACACGGTACGAGCTTTACAATAACAACTGCACACACACTACTAGCCTTAATATATCAACCACACATGGTACTAGCTTTGTATGTAAAGTCCCAGAGCTGTAAAAATGCGGTCATATTTAGCGTTGAATTCCCACGTTTCTTATTCAACTTCGTTTCATTTAAATTTTCTTGTTATTTCAACGGAATTTTCTATGTGAGACTAAGTAAAGTGTAGCCCACAATTCTCGCATTGTGCGTTGTGCGCGATTGTGCGTCAACCAAATGTAAAATCAATTGCTTGTGTTGCTAAAGGTGCATCTTATGGCTAGTGTTTGTATACGCAAATGTTAATTTAGTGGAAAATTAATAAAGCAAAAAATTTTTTTGAAGAATGACTTTTTGAAGCAAAATGCAATTAATAAAAAGGTCTTGTCCGTATAGAAATAGTTAAAAACTTCTTTTGTAATTTTTTTTCATAAAAATGTAAACGATCTTGTTAAGGCCACATTGCGTTTGAAATGTCAACCGTTGGATTTTGTAAAGACATCACTGTTTTGTCTGTCAACAACGACGCACGCAGAAATTTGAAAAGTTTGCCAAAAATTTGTCTTCACGCACTAAGCTATGCGGTCATCCACATTTAAATATACACAAATAATTTTATTTTGACAGTTCGTTAGCCAGAGAGAACGCACAACGCAAGCATTGTGTTTTGCGCTTAACTATATATTTTCGCGCTTTATTATTATGTTCAGCAGCTGTTGGTCTTCTTCTTATCACTTAGAGTTTTTCTTTAGTGGTTTTGCTCGTAACAGCACTTAGGCAATACTTGGATGGAGAATAAAATTCTATTTCTCAGAGTAAAATTTACTTTCCTGTACATTTCGTTCACTGGCAGTACTGCTCTGATCAAAAATTTCATCTGACGGACAAAGTGTCGGTCGTGTCGTCGGTGATTTTCCTTTTGAAGATAAAAAAAAATAAAGAAAAATTAATAGAAATGTGAAAAAGGTGCAATCAGATGCCATAAGAAAAAGAAAGAAATGTAAACATATTTAAAGCTATACACAAAAACAACTAAATACCAAAAGAAAATATAATAAGTGTGAGTGAGAAAAAGTTTTTATTGGCTAGGTTTTTCTATTTGGACGTCCGTCCTTGTTTTTTTTCTTTTTCAACATTTTATATCTTAGCTTGAATTGAGTTGAATTCATTGTTGTCTCTGGATTTGTATTAATTGAAATGTGTGCGTGTGTTTATGAAACAAAATAACAAAAAAAAAAACAAAAAAAAAAAAAAAATGCAAAAAAATATATAAAATAAAAGCCGTCAGCTTGAAACAGTAGTGGCACTTGTGTTTAGAGAAATTAGAAGAGACAGAGAGAGAAATGAAAAAAAAATTAAAAAATATTTAATCAAAAATTTGTGGAAGAAAAATGCCTAATGCTTAAAAGTCAAGTGCTGGCGTGTCCAAATAAGACACGCACACCCCGTTTAGTACATATATTGCGTCTCCCCACTCTTTCCCCCACGCTTTAACCAAAAGCCTATAAACGTTGTATTTTGTTATTTTCTTATAATGTTCATGAGGAGTTATGGTTATGAAGAGAGAAGAGCAGAATTTTCATTTTGCAATTAGTTTGTAGACAACAAAAGAAAATTTATGAAAAACGCTAAGAAAAACGAAAAGGAAAAGATGGCAAATGCATGCAAACTGTTGTTTAAAGATAATTTGGAAATTTTGTTTTAAATTTTTTTGCTCTTTGTTGTTGTTGTTGTTGTTCTTGTGGTGTGTCGTTGCTTGAGAAAAATTGCAATAGTAACAATAATAACAATGACGTTGATGTCAAGGCTCAATGCTCGCCGCGACGTTGACAGCGCTGCTTAGCTTGCCAAAGATGAAATGTATTGAACGGTAACTGGAAGAAAGATTATGTGTTACGTCCTAACTAACTAAACGAGCATGATTTTAATTGTAATTTGCATTCGCCAAGCGACGTAGTAGCAATAAAAACAACAACAATAATAATAATAATAACAAGAAAAAGAGAGTTTTATATGAAAGTTCGTGATAATCGTTCTTAATTATTGATATTTACTTTCTTCGCCTACGCACCAGATAGCTTCAGTAGAATTGGCAAAGATTTCAAAAAACATTTCTTAAAAAGTGGAAAGGCAGGAGGTACACGGAGAGAGAAAGAGAAAGAGAGAAAGAGAGAAAGAGAAGATAATAATAATAATAATAAGTTAATAAAATGTACGGTGTCTTTGGATATTTATGGTCATTACATTGCAACCACTTGTATGACTGGTCAATTAACTGGCGGGTTGACTAAGTGCTTTGTGTTTTTTTGCATATAATTGCTGTCGTTTCAACTCATCGCTTTTACAAAGTACAAAGTATATTTCAGTTATTACGCAATTGATTGCAAAAAACAACAAAATACTTTATATCTTTAACGTATAAACAAAATAAAAATTTCGAAACAATAATATTAAGAATAATTTGAGAGCTGAAGAATTTACAGTCGCTGCATAATATGCATAACTGAAATCTTCTGTTGTTTATATTATATTTGTTCAAGTTTTCTCTCTCTCTCTCTCTCTCTCTTTTTCTCTCTCTCTTTGTCATTTCTTTTCTCATATAGTATTTTAGTGATTGTTATCTTGTGCGTGTGTGTGTGTGTAGTGTCTGGTCTGCTCTATTGTTTTTTTTTTTTTTGGGCTTTTTTCTTACAACAAATTGTCATAATTGTAACCGTCGCAATCGTTTAGTCAGCTGTGTACTGTTGGGGATCGCTCGCTCGCATATAACATAATAATGGCTCATCATAATGCAAATCTCTTGAGTTCGGATATATCACGTCGCAATCCACAAGATGAATACGAACTCATACAAAAAATTGGTTCCGGCACTTACGGTGACGTTTATAAGGTAAGTTTCTCAATTGATCTGAACTTCTTTCAGTTATGTAAATAAATTATTCTGGAATAAAATTTTGCTTTCAAAGAACGTTTTTCGAATCAAACGATCAACGAAACGAACTTTCACTTTTTATTCTAATGAATTATAAAATATTTTACAAGTGAACGTTGCATTGAATTCGGAACGTAAGAAATGCTGAAGGCGAAGCCCTTCTTCTTCTCCTTCGCTTTGTCAAAACGTGTGCAACGCCCAGAAGGAAGCATCAAAGATTTCACAAAATGAAAATATTCTTGATCAGCATCAAATTTTAAATTGATTTAGGCATATCCATATGTCCTTGTGATATTTGTTGGAAAGATCTACTACCTGCCGACTTGAAATTTGGCAGAAACATTAGACTGTCCGTCCGCATACTACGGCTACGACCGGATAGAGTTTTCTTAAATGTTTGAATTTGCGTAGGTCCTGATTCTCTCTCTTCCTTTTGTTAAAGGGAGCTGACGGCTTCAAAAAATATTTATTATAGAATTGAACACAAAGGTTACCATACGTGATCTTACAGTAGCTCGCGGGAGATTTTTAAACATAATTTGCACCTAATAGTGTATAGCATATATCCGTTCCGATTAGTATAACTTCCGGAGAAATTAATTTTTTGAATAGTGGGCGTGTTACCTGGTTTATAAAAACTTTCTATACTTTGTATACTACGAGGGCTAAGAATGAACATTTATGAAGGACAGGATGAGAGACGAATAGCCGATCGCAATAGGTGGGGATGTGGGAAGCAAATTACGTTGATTAAGGGTACACTCACACATTGTATGCATATTTTTGGCTGTAACATGCGGATGGAACACTTCCACATCCTTTGGCGATGAGCATCACATCACCTTTACCAAGCGTATTGTAAATTTTGGGTTTGGTAGATGGTCTTTAAAACTATTTAGATATGTCTGCTTAGAGTGGCTAGCTGGGGTTCTTTTTTCGTGCGCTTCTTGATCTAAGTGCTTCACATATTTTCAATTAAAAACATATTCGTCAAGGTCATCTTTCTATTTCAATTTTTGCGGCCATGAGAGTTTAAATAGCATTCAAGAAATAGATGACGATGACGTAAGAACTGAGCTTCCAAATCGGTTCTGTATTCGATCTAACATACAAACATAATTAGTGTGATGTCCGTTGTATGCTTCTGTGTTCTACAAGTCAATAGCAGGATTAGTGCTCATCACCCTGACGTGATTGTTTTCAACAATCAAATGATTGCTAAAGACAAACGATGTGCGATTTAACGTTAGATCGCATGTCGAGCTAACGCAAAAGTTTCTACAAATAACGGATTGCAGATAGCAAAACATGATATAATTCCACATCAAAGTCCTAATCATACGGTGTCCGTTAACGGCACAATCTTGGCTTTAAAAAGTGAAAAATTTTTCTCCATCAAACTGCACTTCTGTAGGGTACAAGTTTTACACATCATTCCGTCATATTTTTGGTAAAACTCATTGACTTTAGTTTTGAGGAAAGGGCTAAATGAAAGCAAAAAGAAATAATTGTAGTATTGTCAGAACAAGGCGAGCAGAATAGTGCTTTATCTTCTTCAGTCCTTATGCGTGATGAGCTATCATTTGTTGTGGCCGCTATAGTACCCAGTTACTGTGCTTAGTTTAATTTTCCATTTAATGTTCTCGTTTTTTTTTTTTTTTTCCTTTTCTTCTGCTTTTAATTATTAAACTCTAGAGTAATATATATATATATATATAGATATATTTATGTACATTTAAATGCTGCTATATATATATATATGTGGATAAGTGAGTCATGTGTGGAAATGCATTTCATCGAGCTTAAAAATGCATAGAATAATTTTACATGAAACTGCTTGGTTGTGGGGATGGTTGTGTGCATATTTGGATGAGCAGTAAATCTCTAGAACCATAAGTTAACATGAAAATAAAGTGAAGACAAAAAATAGAAAAAAAAAAAACAAAAAAAACAGAAGAATTATAAAAGTAATAACGAAGGAAGCGCAAAAAACCACAGCTCAGATAAATTGAATAAAATCAAAAGAAGCAGAAGAAGACGGAAAAAAAAGCACAAGCACTTATAAAAACTTTTAAATTTGCCTCTAAATAGATAGATATTCATATTCACTTACACTCACTGACACACAGACACACACACACACACACACACACACACACACACACACACACACACATATACGGACTTACATTATTTACATATGTATATTACATACATATATATATATATATATATATATATTTATATTTATATTTATATATAAATAAAAATATATTTATTTATACATACATACATACAAACATAGATTNTCGATAGGTAGTAGATCTTTAGATCTATTGCACGGACAGACGGACATGCCTAAATCAATTTAAAATTTGATGCTGGTCAAGGATGTATACACTTTTTGGGGCCGATAGGTAGTAGATTTGTACAACAGACATTACACAGGACATGCCTAAATCGATGCCGATCACGAAAGTATATACTTTGTGCGCACTCTGTGTGCAGGTCCTTCTGGACCTTGCAAACGTTTTGGCGAAATGAATATACCTCTCATCCTTCGATGATGAGAATAATAACTACTGGCCTTTGCCGCGAACAATTTCGCAGATCGGTCGAGACAATGTTGGCACTAAAGGTTTGGATGGCGTAAATGTGTGGCGAGGTGTCTTCCATTAGTTTCAGATTCACGACAACAGTATTTTATTTACTTTTTTTAAAGTTGTTTTTTATTTTTTCGATAATAAAAACCAACTGTTTGTAACTGCTTGTAACTGAATCACACATATCTACAAAAACAATACGAAGATGCAAAGTGAAAACACTTGTCTCAACTTCCAGCTTTCTGTCGTCATTTTTTCATGAGACGTTCAATTGCGGAAGCAAGGGCAGAAAGGTCTCCAACTGAAATTTTAATATTACCATAAGCCAGTGCTCTTTCGAGTCAAAAGGAAATCTAATGAAAGAAATGCGGAATGTTCGGCTGCGAGTATGGCACAATGGTAGAGCGACACGTGCCTATTGTCTCAGATCTTTTCTCAGTTTGCGGAAATATTTGGTTGAGACAAAGCAAGACTTTGGTTGAAAATTTCTCAGTTGGTGGCAAAGATTAGGAATATTCCAACATCCATGAGTTGCCCGGTTGCTGGATTACTTGAAATCAGGAGCAGTTAAGATCCTTAGAATTTTTGCGGAGCCTTGGCACAACACGATTTCGTAAATGTGTCGGATGGGGCGGGGAAGGAATTATTATCATTAAACACTTCCATCCGTATTCCTCGGATACAATGTTTGTAAACAAAAGTCGACATACTGTTGCAAATTGTCTCAGATTCTCTGCCTGCAATAATCATATGAAGGTTTGGATTATTTAATGTTATGCATATTCACTCACATAAATAAGATGCATGTGATATTTACTATGGCTCTTAACTGCCAAGTTCTGGCTTTTGTCTCTTGTAGAACAATTAAATCATAATGTCGCTGAATATTGTTACGATAGTTCCTCCTCTTCTCTCACTCGAACATCTTGTTCTTTCGTTGCTGAGTAAAAAACAACGGAAAAAAGTAAACACATTGTTTCGAGCATTTTCCGAGATACACGTACAAAATGTAAAAAGTTTACTGCCCCAATCTACCTCTGCCCGTAACCAAGAGAAATTGCGATTATATTCGTTTTGTCGAAATATTTGCAACACTCAACAGTAAGCTGCAGAGATTAAGCCAAAGGTATATATATATGTATNGTGTTCTATTGTGCATAAAGTAAAAATGCTATTATTAGATTTTTTTAAAAATACGGGAAAATATCTAAAAATGGAATTTGGATAAGAAGCAAAAAAAAAAACCCTACACACACACATATATATATATATACGTATATATATAGAATTCTTATAGTTTAAAAATGTCGAAAAAGGATCGTAAATAAATTTGATTTTGCAAAACTTTAGCACGAAAGTATATAGTGATCCAATAAAGCTATCGTTGACGCGTTCCTCACACAAATTGCTTTGAATGGAAATCAAATTCGAATTTATCTGAAAGTAAAAGTATTGCCGAGAAGCAATGCAGTGCACCATCTTCCGTTAAGGCAAAATTATTTTATCATTTGTTTATTTATTCAATTTATTTACTTAATCATTGTTAATTACAGATATGGTCGGGTCGGGTCGGTCTGTTTATATATTAATCTGACGCAACGTAAAAAAAAAGATTAAAATGCGAGTTTAAGGGGTTTTTTTACCTAAGCAATTTAAACTGAGTACACAATTCTTTGAATTTTTTTCGAATTTTTTTTTTTTAAAACAAAAAATGCTAAATGAATGAATGCGTTTATTTTTTTTTAGGTGTAAATAGTGGAAGTATTTTCTAAGGTACATGAACAAGAGTAGAATATTAAAGAAAGCACGAAATCATCAACCGTGGCAACAACAGCAACAACAACAGAATTGCAAAAAAAAAATCAAGCGTCCAAGTCCCAGCGATGTAATAGTGAATAATCACTACTGCTTTTTTTTTTTTTGTTTACAGTCGCGAGCAAAACTGAATATAAAATATGACAAAATATTAGGTGTTTGCGAAAGTTTTGATCAACAACTTCGACAGATAAAAATGTTAAAGGAATAGGAAGTACCAGTGTACATAAGGGTTGAATGCGATGGTTTTGTTATTCCTCTACATAAACTAACAGATTTTTAATGGTTTTAATGGTTTTGATTTATTCAGTGTACGTCGATCCATTCTTGTTGTTGTTTGATTTGAAGATATCTGCTAACGAAACTCACTAAACACATTCAGAAGCTTATGGTGATTTAGCTCCAATTTCTGTCACGACCAGCTCATTCACCAAACCTGGCGCGTTCTGATTACCATTTGCTCAGATCGGTGCAGTATTTGTTGCCTGGCAGGATATGCGAAAGAGGATCAGTGGATGGATCGATGTCAAGCCACTATAAGTTCTTTCGACACGATATCGTCATGTTGCGAAAAATTTTGTAAAATGTTTTAGAAAATGATGGAAACTATTTTGATTAACACACATTGCAACAATTTTCGACAATAAATGCTTCTTTCAAGTGAAAAAATGATCAACATTTTTGCAAGCACCTAATACGTTGAATTCGTACGATGCCAGAGCTTATCGCAGTAGAGCAAAAAATTTGACATAAAAAATTAATCCTTACTGTCTCACTAATTAACTGTGAAACATACAACAAAACATATTCCATGAATAACTAAGTAAGGGGAAGATAATCAAAAGTCTTCATTTATACGCTTTTGCACGTTTTTTTGCATTCATGTTCTCTACGTGGAAATTTAGTATTTTGTTCATAGATCTTTGGCAGAGACGTTTATGGCAGAGACTGTATACGCTTTGTGGCATCCTTGCTACAAGTTTTTCTGTTGGTTCGTTCTTCATACTTTGGCATCCTTCTTCAATTCTAATCTAAAGATAATTAATTTTGTATATTACGCCAGCTTTCTCATCGCAATTGTCCACAAATTTTCGATTGGATTTAAGTCCGAGCTTTGCCCTGGCCATTTAAAGATTCGGAAACCATTTTGAACTATTTTTATATGTCCTTAACTGCAGAGAATTTCTCATACACCATTTGCATAGG
>KK502573.1:367331-381971 GCA_000688735.1 Glossina austeni
GTAGCTTGTCCTCGTACCTCCGTGCAGGTCTAGGTTTCCGTAGTAATGCGTAGTAATTGCTGCTAGCACAAACTTTCCTGGGCAATGCCGGACCTATCTACCGCTGTTAAGGATATCAAGCTTTCTATCAGCACATGGGCTTATCTTTTTTTTCTTTTGACGAACTTGGATCGATGCGTTTTGATTCAAGAACAGATACTGAACGACAATCACGTATGACATGTGACTTCATCTCTAGGGTTTGAAAACATATTAAAACAGATTGCAATGTTTGTAGCAAAGTTACCGCCAAGGACGTAATCCACTTTTGTATTAATACCATTTCTATAATATGCTGACTTGGTATACAACAGCACTGCGCAGCTTATCTTTTTTGTTTCCAAAAATGTTGGAGCAGGAACGCAACCATTGGGCATCCACTCTTTCGACAAATTCTTGGGAAGAATTATGAAGCAGTGGAGTGAAGAAAAAGGTTCTGTAAGTAAGGAGCAATTTTATGAATTTCCGATCATGCACACAAGCAAGTCTGCAGATTAAGACCCGATATTATCATCCTTAACCTCAAATATAAAGAGCAGAGGTTTTCCGCCACTGCGCTTAAGGTTTTTAATGAATGCATTTTTGCCTGTCGATCGTTTGATCTTCAGAGAGTTTATCGCAACATTGACTGGTGTACGTGACAGCAGCTCCCCCACTGGTTGGCCCGATGGGAAGATACACGTAAGTAACTTGGTGTCTTTATTTCGAATGATCGAAATCGGGAACGTATGAGTTACTTCAACTGCATGCGCTAATGAAGACCATTTCGGAAATATTTGACTGATCAACTTCAAGTATTTGTTCAAGGATTTGTTTCTTTTTCATTAGTGTTGAGCCATCGAGAAAACATTGCCACGATTGTTGAGTGAACGAACATATTAATCAAGTAATGATTCTGCTATCAAGATTTTTCATTTTCTTCTCCTTCTTTTCCTTTTACGTAATGAGAAATTCATCAATAATAAGAAAAATTCAAAGTCATTTTGTTCTTTCTAAGCTATTTCAATGGATAATTAATGATCTGAAAAATCCATTAATAGGTATAAGAGAAGAAGAATAGAAAAATTTCTTTACATTGGGAAAAAAAAAACAAAAAAAAACAACGCAATATTATGAACAAAGGAAATGAAAAAAAAAAAAAAGCAGTTTGACAAAAACAGCTGATTGTCGTTATATAAGCCGTTC
Organism: Glossina austeni; assembly: GCA_000688735.1. Lineage (NCBI taxonomy): Eukaryota > Metazoa > Arthropoda > Insecta > Diptera > Glossinidae > Glossina > Glossina austeni. The sequence goes on from KK502573.1 coordinate 368,556, forward strand.
ATTGTATTGCAAGAAGAAGAATGAAAGAAAAAGAAAGGAANTTAAAGTCGAACCGTGCTCCACTATAATGTCTTTAGTTATATTTTTGAGATGTTTTGATGAAATCGGCCCCAGGAAATGGCTCGTGTCGGTTCACTTTCTCGGCAACTCTCCATATATTATTATGAAAAGTCGTTATTAGTAGTGTAGGGTATTTAGAGATGGGCCTTGTTCCACTATAATGTTTTTAATTATATTTTTGAGATATTTTGATAAAATCGCCCCCAGGAAATGACTCGTGTCGGGTTACTTTCTCGGCCATGCTTCATATAATATTATGAAAAGTCGTTATAAGTAGTGTAGGGTATTTAGAGATGGGCCTTGTTCCACTATAATGTTTTTAGTTATATTTTTGAGATGTTTTGATGAAATCGGCTCCAGGAAATGGCTCAGGTCGGAATACTTTCTCGGCCACTCTCCGTATATTGGTATGAAAAGTCGTTATAAGTAGTGTAGGGTATTTAGAGATGGGCTTTGTTCCACTATAATGTTTTTAGTTATATTTTTGAGATGTTTTGATGAAATCGGCCCCAGGAAATGGCTCAGGTCGGAATACTTTCTCGGCCACGCTTCATATAATATTATGAAAAGTCGTTATAAGTTGTGTAGTGTATTTAAAGACGGGCCTTGTTCCACTACAATGTTTTTAGTTATATTTTTGAGATGTTTTGATGAAATCGGCTCCAGGAAATGGCTCGTGTCGGATCACTTTCTTGGCCACTCTCCATGTATTATTATGAAAAGTCGTTATAAGTGGTGTAGGGTATTTAAAGATGGGCCTTGTTCCACTGCAATGTTTTTAGTTATATTTTTGAGATATTTTGATGAAATCGGCCCCAGGAAATGGCTCAGGTCGGAATACTTTCTCGACCACTCTCCATATATTATTATGAAAAGTCGTTATAAGCGGTGTAGGGTATTTAAAGTTGAACCGTGCCCCACTATAATGTTTTTAGTTATATTTTTGAGATATTTTGATGAAATCGGCCCCAGGAAATGGCTCGGGTCGGAATACTTTTTCGAGCACTCTCCATATATTATTATGAAAAGTCGTTATATGAGCAGCAGTAGTAAATCAAGTTGTGTAGGATGTTTAAAGCTGGTCCTTGTCCCACTATAAGATTTTTCTTTGTTTTTTTTTTTGCTTCGAATGTTTTGCTAACGTAATTGCAATAAAAATATGTTGTTTATGTTGTTTAATATTGTTATAGCTTAAACTCTTTCTAGGCCGTTAAGTTTCATTATGTTACCTACCATCCGAGAATGTGGGGATGTGTTCACATCTGCATGGCGTTTATAAGATGTACTTCAGTAATTCAGTTAGTAATTCAGTCAGCAATTAAAATAAATTATTTTTTTGTTATCCTTTGGCAGTCCGGGTCGTAATTAGCGTACATATAGTCGGAAACAAATTGTGAAAAATTTCCTATACATCCTCTAGTTTGCATTTACCGTTCAATTGAAAATTTCTTCTACCTACGTTTTTGCATGGCCTGCAATTTATAAGATATTCCCAAGAGAGGGACATAAAAGTTTTACTGTCGACAAGATTGCACTCCATAAAATACCCATTGATAATATCTCGACAGTTAATAGCATGTTCGTGTGTACATTGTACAAGTGATGGGTATCCAAAATTCGCTTAAAGGTGTATTCGCCTTCTTCTTACTTATTCAAGTTACTTACTTACATTTTATTAACTGTGCCTGCGAGTTTCTTTCGCCTTTGTTGGTGGGGTCTATGATTCTTTTGTAGATTCTCTTGTTGACTGTATTGTTGTGTTGTTAAGACTACTCGCGGACGTTGTCCTAATAACTTGTTCTTTCCGTTTGCTTTCATATTTCCCCGTTAAAGACATTTATAACTTTTACTTTACTTTTTATCATTTATTTCTACTTCATAACGATATGATTTTGTCTGCCCGCTGCGCTCTTGACTTTTCAAAGTCCATTTGTTTTTTCCATCATCTTACTAATCTTAAATAAATTCTGTAGTTGTTATAAACTTTTCTTCATTTCTTCGTACCATTTATTGTCGTGCTGATAACTTTTCATTTATTTATTTATTTTATTTATTTATTTACTTTTTCTTTTTTTTTTCATTTCACATTTACTTTATCAAGTATAATAACGAACGGCAAGGACGAACGGCAAGTTAAAAAGTTAATAAGCGAACACGTTATTGCCTAAAAGCAAATAGCAATAATGCCGTCGCGGTTGTCATTAAAAAAAAAAAGAAAAAAAGAATGTCCTCAAAATGTAATGTAATGGCTGGAGAAGCAAAGCAATAAGCGAAAAGCGAAAAGCGAAAAGAAAATTACAGTTGAAATAATTTTATTTAATTATAATTAAAAGTAAACAAAATACTTTTAGGTTTGCTTTCAAGCGATTTCACCGCACCCAGCATCTTAACATAATGACCTGTATCAAGTTTAATTGCCAAGCGGCCATCTTATCGATTTATCCTGTGCTTCATCACAGATACCCTAATCTAAGTTTATAGCCTTGAACTCTATCGAACCTAAAATGGTAGCAAATATTAGGTGTTTGCAATAGTTTTGATCACTTTCTCAGGTGAAAAAGGAATTTATTGTGGAAAATTGTTACAACATGTAGTTTGCCCCCATTTTCTACAACATTTTACAATATTTTTGGCGATATCATGTTGAAACAACTTCTACTGGTTTGGCAGCGATCCACCAACCAACGACCAATTTTCACAGTTCTTCTACTTTTCGGAACTGTGTGCCAATCAAGCCATGCTGCACTGCTGCTTACTGTTCTGAGAAAATGGTAATCAGAAGGTCCCATGTCTTGTGAGTACGCTGTGGGGTGTGGCAGAAGTTCTCATTCCCACTGCACCAGTGTATGCTGGACAATTCTTACAACATGTGGCCAACAAATGGTATGTTCAGTCAATTCGTGTCGCCACTTTTGAGCCGTTGAACCCAAAACCGATAATTGGGATATGATGGGAAAGCGCCGCCATAAGCTTTTGAACGTGTTTCGTGAGCTTCGATAGTAGATTTCTTCGAATAAACAACAAAATTTTTTGAATTTGGAAGAAGAATTGTGAGCGCTCCATGATTGGCATCGGTGAACGCAGAATAAATCATTGATATTAAATGGAAATCTCTAATTGTACATAGAGGAAGGTCAAAACCATCGAATTTAACCCTTATGTACGCTGGTATTTCCCACTTATTTATCATTTTTATCTGTGGAAGTCGGTGATCAAAATTTCTGCAAACACCTAATGCATGATGTAGCATAAAAATAGTCGTTTAATAATTTGAAACAGGAACAACAATTCAATTGTCGACTTAAATAAGATCTAAATTGCTGTCATTAACTATAACTTTCAACGACAGGTCTATGTGTAAGGGTTTCCGTGATATCACTTTCATTACAGTAGATTAGACTCTATTGGGCTCTATTTCGGTGATCGATGTATTGATATTTATTTCGGGCTGAAAATGTCTCGACCTCATATCCCTTCGGCAGGGGTTTACAGAGATGAAAAATCGGTTCACATTACATTTTTCACTACTAATTCAATTAATCGTGTCTTTGTCTTTTGTGTTCATTTGCAAGAGATTCAGAACTGGGTCTTGGCCAATGGTCGTCGTAAGAGGAAAAAAGGCCTCATAAGATGATATGTACGGATCTTCTTTAATTTTCTACTATTAAATACTTTCGACCGAATTAATAAACATATGCCATAATGCTTCTTCTTTCCATTTGCCTATGAAATGCCGCTAACTCTGGCATCAGCCTAATTTCTTTATGTGGACATAACCTTAAAAATTGAAAACTAAAGAAATCACGCTTGATTGATGACAATTTTACATAAAGTAGTGGGTGAGAGGATTAAGGGACAGGGAGCACGCTGCCACGTAAGATGTTTACATAAACATCCACCAAACGAAACGAAAATCGACAATATTTTCCGAAAAGGTTAAAGGAAGAATTTTTTTTAAAATACTTTTCGACTTTTTTTTTTTACCTCAAATCTTTTTTTCCTTAAAGCATTTGAAGGCACAGAAATGCAGAAAATTCGATGGAGCCTGACTTAGATTCAGAATAAAGACTGACTAGGGTTTTGTTAATAACATTGGATGCAAGAGCATCACGGTCGTGTGATTAACAGATTAGAGGCAACGTATGTCCAAAATTCGTCTTAAGGCAGATCTCGATTTTTTCGCTCACTTTATAACTTAGTTTGCTTTCCGTGTTTGCATGTGAGAGAGCAACACTTGTAAAAATTTTCAAAAAAGTTTCTCACTAAAACGGAGTCTTTCGAACCAGTGTTGATGGGCAGTTTAGAACATGCGGACGCGATTGCAGTATGGTGGCGAGAGAAGCAGTTGTCACTTTTATTAAAGCAAGAATCTGTTTAGAACTGAAAAAGAGGAGGAAGAAGGGGAGACAAGCATTAACCAATGATTTCGAGCGAAAAAATCGAAACCAAGTTTTTTAAAGTACTTAAGACGATACAATTGACTGACAATGAACCCCTACCACCGGCGACGCAGATGGACATGGGATTACGATCATAATAATAATAAACTTTAAATGAAGATTTTATGGTGCACGAAATTGAGAGCGAAAACATTTCGTTCGTTTCTAATTCGTGTCAATGAAGAAGTGGGAAAAGAAAAGAAAAAGCAAAAAAGCAAAAAACAAAAAAGAAATGATTTTCTAGGAATTTAATTGAAATTTGCTCTTTGTGTGGATTTTGTTATGCCCTCGTAGGTCATGTCATGTCATTGTTTGCGCATACCTACTAACTCGCATTTACCCTCTACGCCTTGCATGCTATTGATATACAGATTGCTTTGACACACACAAGACATGCCAAATCATGCCAGCCAGTCAAACGTTCACTCAATGAATTGTTTGTTGATGCAACAATGTTCAGCTACTGTGCAGCTATTTATTTACAGACACATGACTCGTTAGCACTTTAAGTTTTGTAGACATCTGATGTGCACGCACCAAAATACTTCGACAGCGAACGCAAAGCCACTCAGATTTATTGCTTTTGTAAAAAGAGAGGAATTAAAAAATAATATGAACCACCATCGGATGCATACATTCATATAAACTAGTTTTTTCTTATTCCTGTTCATTACTTGTTTTCGCAAACACTACTGCTGCTCACTACTCTTGGCTGACATGGCTACCGTTCGGTATACACATACACTTGTGCATTACATTTTGGGATACCATACATAACTCGAGCTTAGGCGCTTAGTTACTCGAAACTACAGTTGTAAACTTATCCATACATATGGCTGTCATTATGTGCGGAGCAATTTTAGCTTAGTTTTATTTTCTCTGACGTTTTTTATCTTAATTTAGTGCGTATCTCACTTCAATGTTTCTTAAACGTCTCTCTCAAACTATTCTATGATACTCTTCTTTCTTGCATTTGTTACCATTTGGTTTTTTATACCCCTCATCCAAGAATGAGGGACATATTCGCTATGTCAAAACGTTTGCAACGCCCAAAAGCAAGCATCAGAGATCCCAGAAAGTATATTTATTCTTGATCAGCATCAAATTCTAAATCGATTTAAATATGTCCGTCTGTGTGTCTGTTTGCCTGCTTGTGTGTCTGTCGGTCTGTCTGCCTGTGTAATGTCTATTGTAAACACAGTTCTGGCCGCAAAGTTCAAGCTATCGACTCCAAATTTCTCAAAAATATTTAATGTTCTTGCACTCAGTTTGGTATTGAAAACGATCCAAATAGATCGAAGGACACGGTTATCGCAACACATAAACCTCTGTTTTCAAAAAAAAGAAAAAATTGCTTTTAGACTGATTACACATAAACTACAGCAGATAAAATTACAAGAATTTGAACGCGTTTTCTATGGGCGATACTGTTGTAGCATCTGTAGAAAAATAAAAAAATTGGCCACGCCTGCCAAATATTGTGATGTATCAAAATTAAAATTTTTATTTCAATATTTTTATAAGGCGCACAAACAAGCTTCAACAACCCCACAGAGTATATAAATGCTTGACAAGTTTCAAATTTGAAATGCATCCAGACATGCCCGTCTGTCCATCTGTCTGTTTGTGCAACTATGCAGCATTTGTGGTAAACATTTTCCCGTTAACGAAAATGAAGATATCGTCTACAAGTTTGCAAAAGAATTTGAAGGTAACTTAAACTTTTCGAAGGACACGCCTACAACGTCCTTATGCCTATGCGACAAAAACTTTTATTTTGAAAGTAGAAAAAAATCAGCCGCGGCCACTCCATATTATAGAGCATGAAAATTTAGTTGTTTTACTTTTTTTTTTGTCTCTTTTCGGATAACGATGATGGGTGTAAAAGATTCGGTCACGACCGTATATAAATCTCCTAATTGTTTTGCATCCATTTTTGCTAACATTGTATTTTTCATTGTAACACACGTATACACAACATACGTATATACAACATACGTATATACGTATATTTACCATAAAATCCGTCTGTCTATCTGTCTGGCTATCTGTCTTTAAACCTGAGGGAAACTTCGATTGAATTAGAATTCTGAATATATTTTGTAATCGCAATTTAACTTTTAAGTGATTCTGTTTTTTGGCAAAATCGAAAAGGAAGGAAAAATGAAAGATGTTTTAAAGTAACTTAACTAAGTTAAAGTATTGTTTTTTTTCATCCTTCATTAAGGACCCAACACAATGAATGCATTTGCCTGGGGCAAGATGCAAAATATTTAGATTTTTATTCCAACAATGCAATGCAAGGTCTAGAGATGTGCCATCAAATTTGCGGAAATGCATTCATTTTGTTCAGCACTTTAGTTTTCCCATCTTTCCGGCAATGTATAAATTCTCCAACACTAACTCCACTACAGGCGATATGATCCCTTTGTTGGTATGGTCTTGCCAATGGAATTGGACATAAAGGTAAGCGAAAGGCCAAGTGGTAAAGAAGTGGTAATGAGAGCAAACAATTTTGTGGGAATACAGCGGAGTGCGGCACGTTCAGTGTTGCTAATGCTTTCTTGGTGGATTCGCATTATTAAACTAGTGTTACAGACATTCGGTGTCACTGTTGGTATTGGGGATTGGCCTGATCTTATCCAAGATTTTTTTCAATTTAAGTCATTCTAGTTATTATAGTCGCAAGCATCGATGATGTCCAAAAGCAGTTCTCTTCGTATGCAAGAGAAGAAGCCACGCTTTCGACACATTTAAAGCTGGAAAACTGTGTTGCGTATACTGCCGAGAGCTTACTTCGTACATCTGATATAAGTAAGTTCTCGGCAGTATTTTGGGCCTGTTTCGCACAGTATTATCCAGCAGAAACCAGCAACAGTTACGCCCTCTCTTGAAAATAAGTCAAAGTGTTATTGTTTTTCAAATAAATTTCATTTAACTCTAATTCATTCTAATTAAGGGTCCAAGGGAGACTCGGCAAGAATTATAGAAAGCTCTTTACGCCCACAATTAACAAAAACTTTAAGCAACTTTTATCTATTCTTCAACAAAGAACAGATGCGTAAGTATTTTGCATTCATCCTGAAAGGTGCACAATTTTGTTATTTCTGTTTCGCTTATGAGTTCGCCCAACCGTATTCGTTTTAATGCATATTTTCTACATTTTAATTGCATCAATATACTTCTTTGATCAAAACTGTGGAAGCTTTTGTGACGCAACTTAATACTTCGTAGTTGATTTTATTACCAAGAAAAAATTTCGCTGGAATTAAATAAAAAAAGTCATGTATTCGTACTCAGCAGAGAATTTTGCATCGAGTTTGCCATGGCATTGTAAGCTCGTGCTGCCCTTTATGAGTAGTAAGCAAAAAACATAAGAAAGCCAAAGTAATCCCAGTTTTTATTACGTTGGCGTGTAGGCATGGTGGGCGTGTTCTTTGACCGATTCAGATATTTTTCAAATCCATTTGCAAATTCGTAGGCGGTATCTGTATTACAGCGAACGGAAGGATATTTACCACCACAGACAGACAGCCTGACAGACGGACACGCTTAAATCAGTTTAGAATTTGATGCTGATCGAAATTATATTATACTTTATGGCGCCTCTGATATTTCCCTTTGGGCGTTGCAAACCTTTTGACAGAATGAATATACCTCTCATCCTTGAGTGACGTCTTTTGCCCGAACGATTGCCCAGATCAGTCTAGACAATGTTGGACGTTTGGATGGCTTAAAAATATGTCGAGGTGTCTTTCATAGGTTTCAGATTTATAACAACAGTATTTTATTTTTATTTTCACTTTTTCTAAAGTTGTTTTCTATTTTTTTTGGTAATAAAAAGCATTTGTTTGTAACTGAATCACACTTATCTACAAAAACAATATGAAGATGCAAACTGAACACATTTGTCTCAACGCGACACGGATTAATAGAGGGACATGGGGACAGAGGAACACGCACACATGCACGCATGTGGTTAGGTTAGTTGCATTTCAACTTTAAAGCTGCTGTGTAACGTTTTCTTAGAATTACAATTATTTCCCTAATGGAGGACAGAGGTTGTTCTTTGCAAAAGTTTCCACGGTATAAAAATCGAACACGCGATCAATTGTTAGGTAATATTTTTTGTTGGCTTTGAAAACTTTACAATTTACTCATCACCGAAGAATGGGGATGTATTCTCTTTGCCATAATGTTTGCAACATCCAAAAACGAAGATACGCTTCAGAGACACCTACTCAGCGTGAAATTCTGAATCGGTTAAGCCTTCCCGCCAAATATCGACTTTAAATTTGTTAGAAATATTGGAAGCACACATCCGTAGTAATATGCGAGCGTAACTTGAACGCACCTTAGTTTCTCTAAGCAAATATTTAGGGTGCGTTTGTGCCCATAACGGATGAGGGATATATTCATTTTGTCAAAACGTTTGCAATACCCAGAAGGAAACTCCAGAGACGCTCCAGATTTTAAACCTATTTAACCATGTCTGTCCGTCCGTCCGTCCGTCCGTCCGTCCGCCTATGTAGTGTGCGTTGTTGATTCTCTACAAGTTGTAAAAATGAAGATATAGACTTCAAGATTTGTAGAAACATTGAAAGTTCTCGCATCTAGGTTGGTCTTGAAAATGGGATCAGTCGGGCGAAGGGAAAAAGGCGTATTGCTTATAATCTATGAAAGAGAGAAGGCTGCAATTTTCTACATTTACTGTACGGAAAACTCTACTATGTATGTGCAAAACTGAAACAAAAATCGGCCATGTCCACACACACTTATTACAATGACTAACTAAAATTTTCCTTTGTTTTACTTTTTCGAGTTTTTATGGTTATCAGTTATAAGGTAAAGAAGACAGGACGTTTAAAATTATTTCGGGCCGTCTTCTGCCTAAAAATGCCCATTCTTTCTAAATTGGATGACATTGATGTGAAGTATATGTGATTTCAACAAGACGATGCCACATGCCATACATCCCGTCAAACAACTCAATTACTACATGAAACGTACCTTACTCGCGTACTATCACGCTTCGGAGATCAGAATTTCGATAAAAGCGTGAGGAAAGCCGCGGAAGTGCAATTCCATTTATAACTCTTTACACCCTCCTATCCTATGACTCAATAAAAAGATTACAATCAAGAAGAAGAAGAAACTCTGTTTTTTAAATAAATGTTGGGACACCCTACATAAGAACTGTGCGTTTAGTTTCTCGTAAGCAAGTGGAAAGAAATGATTAGCCCTTGAATTCAGTAAAAATTTTAGATTGATTTAATATATTTTCTCAAGAACCTCTTATGTCTTTCAAGTCTTATCGATCTGTGCCACTCATTTTTAAAAAAATGAATGAGATATTAATCCAAGCAAGTTTAAAGCATACTCGTTCCTAGAGTTCGACCTCCCCCTATACAACTTCGATCTTCACTAAACGAACCTCGGGGTTCAAAGTTTATTTCGTATTTCGTCCATCGCAGCTTATTATATAAACGGCGCTCAAGCCGATGGCGACAACAGTGTAAGTGCGATCACTGAATGACTTTAAAAATGCGGATAAAGCTCAACCTGTCGAAATTTATGAAGCTAACGAATACGCTCGAAGAGCGCGTTCCGTTAATCGCGGAACTTGTGTAAAAAGTGCATTTAAAAAGTAATTGCATGCCTTGAACTTTTACAATTAATAATGCGAGACTTCATCGTTCTCCGGCTTCGCACAAGCATTCATTGTTCTTGCTTTTGAGCAAAAGACAAAACGTTATAATTGTTTATTGTTTTATGCAGACTTTTATTGTGTGTTATAATTGTTTTTATTTTTTAACTCGATTTGTTGTTGTTGCCTTTTACTTTATACTTCTTCTCTTAGCAAATTTAATTTATGTTTTCGAGTTGAGAAGGATAATATTGCTGCGTTTTGTTTTGCGAGTTTCGAATTTTCCCGCTTCCCCACCCACCCACACAGCTTAATAATAATTTTTAGCATATTTTTTGTGTTAATTAACTTTTTCATTACTTTGTTTCGTTTCTTTCTCACTCTATCTCGCTTTTTTTTTTTCTAGTTATAAACATTTTTTTACTCTCTCCTGTCAAGAGGATTTGCAATGGAAGTGTGCAAGCTGAACAGTATTTTTTTCCTTTTTTTTTTTTGGTTATGAAGGTCGCAAAATAAGAGGAATTTACAATTTCTACGGAATAAATTAATTAAAGGAATTTTTTTTTTTTGGCATAAAAAAAAAGCTTATTGTTGTGACATCGACTCTTTAAAATAATTAAATGAATGCATAATATTGTGATTTTGCGCTGCAAGAATGAAAAAATTTCAAGTTCTTTAATTGTTATTGTTTTGAATAGAGGAAAAAACAAAAGAAAAAGAAAAAAGGAAAAATTTTATTTAAATTGAACTGAACAGTCAATCGGAAAAAACGAACGAAAATAGCGAACTTTAATTTTTGGCTTGTGGCCAGGAAAAATTAAATTTTTTTTGCACTTTTCAAACCCAACCCAACCCAACACAACTGATGTGTTTTATAGCGCACATCAGTTTTCCTCGTTAAAGCTTTAATTATTGTTTGTGTCAGGTGGTCAGGTTCTTGTTACAATAAAGCGAAATGTATGGAAAGGACACGCGTATTACATTTTTTTAGGATTTCTTTTATTCTCTACTATTCGCTGACACTACACATGCACATAGCATCGGTTATTGAACAATTGTTTGATTGCTTGAATCCTGTTTGGTTTGGTTATCAACGCTTTGTGCTGTGTAATTGTAGTGGTTGCGTCATTCAAACACGTGTAGATGTATATATATATATATACATACATGTATATATATATATATATATATTGTATGTCTATACGCCTACATAAACGTGCCTATCTAGATATATGGCACTAAAGTCTCTATTATTTGTTTTCTGAATTGTTTCGCATTGTACGGCAAATTTATTGGCACTTTGCTCGGCTATGAATTGTTATGCTTTGGAAATTCTACACGAATGCGAAATGAAATATAGAATTACACAAACATGGACACATAAAAATACTTAAATTGAAATGAAACCGTAATTGATTGATAAATATATTATGATCCAAGAGCATGATTTAAGAGCTTTTCTTTTTGTTTTTTCCCCTTTTTTTTTGCGAAACACATTTTAAAGAAAGGAAACATTACACAAAATTTTAAATTATTTTGAAAAGTAGTTTCGATGCGGTTCACTTTTTATTCAATTTCCGCCTATAAGCATCGGTGTGGTCGCCGCCATCATTTGACTCTAGTAAGTCGACAATTACCGAACAAAAATCTCATTACAATTTCTTTCCAATTTTCATTTAAGTGGCTGACGAATGTAATTTAAGGTTAGAAGAAAATTTCTTATCTTCAATTTTGTAACTGTGGCAAGTTTGATAAAAAACGAAACTCAAAATGATTCCTTATGATAGAGGCAGAGACATGTCATCGGAATCTTGAAAACTAGCCGAGATATGAACAAGTAAGAACATTATAGTCGGCTAGGGCCGAACACGAAATACCCTACACCAAATTGCGTAACACAATTCGTATATTTGCGCCAAATTACTGCCATGGGTCAATTGTCACCACCAAATATTAAAACTTAAACTTTTCTGCCCTACAAAACAAAGATTTTTGTGAAGGTCCTTACATAGGGTAGGTTCGAAAAAATAAGCCGAGATAGATCAAATTTAGTGCAGTTAATTTTTTATCTTGAATTACTATTGTGATCTGATTTTCATTAGGAAGCCTTGAACATTAGATCTTTCTGTCGTATGAACTTCAGTTTTCATTAGATAAGAGGGGGTTTCAAAAAATTGTTGCCGACGATCCAAAGTTTTTTTTCCCAATTTAAATTAATGAAATACTACTAAAACCGAGGACATTTGTCGAGAAATTTTGAAAATTGAAATTGTATTCCATATAACGACTTTTCACAATAGGGCTTTATATGGGGAGTGATTGGAAAAGTGGAGCGATTCGAATCATTTTCAATAACGTTCGTCTTTGGGCCAAAGCACGTTTGTGTACCAACTTTCGCCAAAAATTGAATCCTGCACCTTGAACATACATGGGCAGACAGACAAACGTTAAGACAATCTTAGATCGACTTAGAAGATGATTTTGAATCGATCGGTATGAGCCCTTCTGGGTGTTACATACGTTCGCACAAACTGAATGTGCCCTATGCCACAAGTGCTGTGGGCTATAAAAATCTGATTGCAGATACTCAGAGCACTTTCTATATAAATAGAAGTCACCAAAGACTTTTGGAACATCACATGCCTATTATTTCGAAGATCGAAAATATTAAAATCCACCAAAATGATCCTTTATCCGATAGTTGCACTAATACAATAATTCGAGAACCATTTTTTTGATAAAGTTTCCCTCCTCACTCAACGCAAAGTTTACACATTTCAAATTTCTTTTTGTTAATATTAATTTTTTTCGTTTTTCCTTTGACGTAAGTTCTACAAAAGTACAAATAATCGAACTTTGAATCTTTTATATAAAAACTACTCGGCCATGAAATGGTATAAGCTTGTTTACCCGAATGTATTTTTAATGCATGTATTCATTCATTCTTTTTTTCATGTTCCTTTTTTCGTATAATAACATTATTCTTTTCCTGGAGTTGATGCACAAGCACACACATAAATTTGCGGTTGTAGAGGTGGCAGAAACTATATTCTACTAAAAAATTATTTACCATGAGATTTGTTTCTAAAAATTGTAATTTATTTTTTAAAACGAGAATATAAGCAAGAAAATTATATGCGGTTGCGAACGAATCTATTACACCCACCAGCACTATCCCATCCATATCTCATCTCAAATCCCTTTTATTTGATAACCAATTGGCTATATACTGCTAAGGAAAAAAAAACAAAAAAGAAATCCTCTCCCTTG
>KK502573.1:386906-397749 GCA_000688735.1 Glossina austeni
CGCAATGTCTCAATATATATGTCTTGCGACCTGTAGCATGAACACAAATTACATGGATAGACGGACAGACTGGCTTAGATCGATTCCAATGGACGCAATGTCTCAATATATATGTCTTGCGACCTGTAGCATGAACACAAATTACATGGATAGACGGACAGACTGGCTTAGATCGATTTCAATCGGCGCAATGTCTCAATATATATGTCTTGCGACCTGTAGCATGAACACAAATTACATGAACAGACGGACAGACTGGCTTAGATCGATTCCGATTACGATTCAGAATCGATCGGTATGATAAAAGGTTGGTGAGTCTACCTTAAGCTCTTTCTGCGTGTTACATACGGCCGCACTAACTTAATATACCATGTACCACAAGCGGTGTACGGGTATAAAAACTTTTAATTCCCTTTTCAATGTTCCTTAATAAGGTCTCTCATTATCGCATCAATTATGCAAATATTTTATCTATATATGTGTGTGTGGATTTTTTTGCGCCTTTACAACATTTTCACCTAAATGCAATTTTGACTTAACGCATAATTTATAAACTAAATTCTCATTCAATATTTTCAAGGGATTTCCTTTTTATTTCTTTTAATAAAGCAAGCATCGCATAATAGAGAAGAGCAAAAAAAAAAAAAAAAGGCATTTTAATATAATTGCGATGAATGCACAAAGACTCCTCCTAGACAAGAAGTAAATCTAACATTCGTTTATATGTTTTATTGGAGAAAAATGTAAAAGTAAAAGAGAAAGAGAAGGAGGAAAGGAGTCAAAGAGAGCCAAAGTTTGTTAGATTTTAAGTGCGTCTTTAATGTGATGTCTATAGTAAAGTAAGCATGTGCTCTTCATGTAATAGGCACTTTAGAATTTTGCCATGTGCGTGTTGTGTGAATGTGTGCGTGAGTGAATGTGTAAACATGCTCGTTGTGAGACATTATGAAATCGATATTATGCAAATTATGAAATGCGAACGTGAACAACGTGAATGCAAACAATAAGAACAATCATGCAAACTAGAAATGCTACAGAAGAAGAAAGAAAAAAAGTGAAAAAATAAAAAATATTTATATATGAAAGTAAATACATTTGTGAAAAGATGTGAAAAACATGGATTGCATGAATATGTACGCACGCAGAAAAAATGAGCAAACGCAATCGTTAGGGGAAAATGTGGATAAGTGCAAATAATCTGAAATGGCGCCAAACATGCAGGGCTATGATGTGCTATGTGCACAGGCGTCTTTATATACCTAATATTAATAAAAATAAACAAAGAAACAAAGAAACTAATAATAAACTAAGAATAAAACACAAGAAAGGCTTTCGAATGCTCCGCGGATGTCTAATATCGGAGAACAAAACAAATCAACGGGATAGTAGAACTCCTCTTAATTCAGCCGCTATGTGAGAGCACTTTTCATTGAGCGAAAATGTATTGTACAGTTCATGTATTAAGGCTTAGTAGGAAATGAGTTCCAAAGCACACACTGGGGAGTCATTGTGACCATTATTGTACCGTTTCTTCCTATATTGATATTCTCTAAGTCCAATTTCGGTTGGTTCCTGCAAAACCATAAATATAAAATATTTTAATCCACAAAGTAATAAATAGCGTCGAACAGAAAGGCAAAAAGGCATTAAGCCAAAGCGCATACTATTCTTATAAAAGTTTCTTTCTTGGAAGTTATTTGGGGATCTGCGGTCAAGAATTTGCAAACAACTTGCGCGCGAAGCTGATTCATCTTAAAGGTCGTTAGGTCCTAAATAATTTAGATTTGAAAAAAAGTCTTCTATTATCTTGATTGAGGACGTATTGGCTGAGTATGGAAGGACGCACACGAATATGTCCAAATAGTCTCACCACAAGATTGGCTTAGAAGATTTACGGCGTCTCCTTTCTGATAAGAGAACTTCTTCAAAGATTCAGAGAACCAAAGGAGAGATTTTTGTTTTTTTACCCACTACATCACAAGGTGGGACAAGATGTATTAAGTTGGTGCGGCCGTATCTAACACGCAGAAGGGCTTAACGTAAACCTACATTTTATTATGCCGATCGATTTAGAACCATTTTTTGAATCGATTTAAGCCTGTCTGTCCGTCTGATGTCTGTTCATGTAAATTTATGCTCAAGCTACAGGTTGCAATTTTTGAGATATTTTGACGCCATTTGGTACACTGTAACGTATCTTCACCCTAGGAAGCATGCCATTGAAAATAGTTTGGATCGGTACACTTTCTCGATCACTCCCCATACAACACCTTGCTTTGAAAAGTCGTTATATGGAAAAAATCGCAATTTTCAAAATTTCTTGACGAAAGTGGCTAAGTGAAAGTCATTTCTTTCGCCATTTATATCGGTGTGAAAACTTTGTACCGGCTAGCGGCAACTGCTTGAATCCCTTCGCGTATACCGAAATCTGAAGTTCATATAGCAAAAAGGTCTAATTTTCAATACCACATGAAAGTGAATGAGTGAAAATCAGATCATAATAGCAATTTAAGATAAAAAAATCGACTATACCAACTTTGGGCTCTTTCGGCCTATTTTTTAGATCCTACGTTATACAAGCAATTGACCCTTTTTAGAGCAGAGAAGTCCAAATTTTAATATATTATGATGGAGGTCGATCCGCAATAGTGTTTTCGTTTCAAAAATGAACTCTACAAAATTTGGACGACGTACGCCTATTTTTGGGTCTTACCCTGTATAAGGATTTTCTCGAAAATTTTTCTTTTTTAGGGCAGAAAAGTTGAAGTTTTAATATTCCACAAGGGAAATAGACCCATAACAGTAGTGTGATATAAAAATTAATTGCGCTGAATTTTGAACATGCACCTCAATTTTTGAATCGCTTACGGAAGGTAAGCAAAGAGGTTTGAAAAGAGGTCTACTTTTTAATATACAGTTCGATTAATGGTAAGTTCGATAAGGTATAATTTTTGGGGGGCGTTGAATAGCCGACCGCACCCGACTATAATTTTTCACTTGTTTATCCATAGAGTCAATAACGAACAATGGGTGCTATTGTAAGTTTCCAACACAGACTTAACATTCGCTATCCCTTGATCACCACGCTTCAATTTCTTAATTCAGTAATTTTTTGTACTGATTTTGTGTATTATTCTCCATATTTGCATATAACTGAGCTTAGGTTTGCTTGCGTGCGTGGTCTACTTACCATTTTCTCTAATAACACACATCGTCGATATTTAGTCAATAGTTAAAAATGCAGCCAATTAGTCGCACAAAATGTAATGAATATAACAATAATGGCAAGTGAGAGGGCGTTAAAACGTAGGCGTTAAGCTTATGACAACAACCCTATGATAAAAATACACAAAAACATGTATTGAACAGAAACAGAAAAGTGTGTTACACACATATTGATTTTGCTCGATAACGATTTAGTTAAAGAAATTGCACTCTGGTGACATCAAGCGTGCATAAATGTGTGAAGTGGATTCGATAGAACGCAACGTATTGAAAAAGAAAATGTAAGAAAATTACTTTTGTTTCAAAGTCGAAGCAAAAAACGTTTAAGAAGCGAAGGAGAAACGCTTTAGTCGATAAGATATTGCAAGTGTGGGTTAGTTTCACTTCCAGTAAAACTGGGTCAGAATCCGATCGTTTATTGAAACTTATGATTACATGCGATGCTAAGAAACTGATGATAATTTACAACGATACAAAGATACTAAATTCCCTGAGCTTGAGAAGAGAAAAGAGATTACTAAGGAAATGAATATATGTGCATATATATATATATATATGTGTGTGTGTGTTTGTATGTGTGTAAAGATAAATAAATAATTTTATGCTGACATTTTTATTTTTTTAATAAATCGCATAGCTTGTACGTGTGTTTGTACATATGTATATATATTAGGTGTACCAATAAATTTTGTGATTAAATTCAAATTTACGAAAGCTTCGCCATCACTATCCGCGGTCTCCTGCTGATCATCAGGTAGCTTCCTATAGAAAGCTCGCAGTAGAAAGCTCGTGAAGTTCAGAGTAGGCAGCAAGAGAAGGGGATGCTTATCCTAACGAGATTGAGTCATGCTCTTAGGAACCGGTTTCCTTTTTGATCGCCCGTAACACTTGAATGCGGATATAATCCTTCCTCCCTTTTATAGCCGTTTAACACTTGTAAGCAGATGTGTCAACTCTTCGACTTTCTCTGTTGTGTCAACGGTTAGCTTATTTTTCATTCAGTCGAACTGCTGACTTATTTCTAATTCCAAAGCGGGTTCTTACTGCATTTTCCTGGAGTAAACTTTTAATTTCTTCACCCAATACCTTCCGAGGAGGTCCAAAACGTTGATCGGTGTCAAGGCTAGAATTTTTTTCATAAAATCTCGTAAGCCATGGTCCAACTGTTTAATAGCTTACTGCACTTTTATCACAAGCCAACTTAACCATTTCCGTAGCCCTAGCTGTTTTTCCGCCATCTCTTTTCGCTTTCTAATACACTGAACGACAATGTCGGAAACACAGCTAAGACTTACACCCA
Organism: Glossina austeni; assembly: GCA_000688735.1. Lineage (NCBI taxonomy): Eukaryota > Metazoa > Arthropoda > Insecta > Diptera > Glossinidae > Glossina > Glossina austeni. The sequence goes on from KK502573.1 coordinate 391,432, forward strand.
CTTGGTAAAGATCAGTGCCAAAGTTACGTATGTTTGCGAGAACGAAAGCCTCGGATATGTTTTATAAAGCAATTAATTTCATCATAAAGACCTTATTTGCACACCTAATTTACATATACATCCATCTACATATACAATCTATAGATATCGATATGTACCTATATAATCCCCATTAGAGGATGCCACCAAGAACTTTGGGGGTTTCGGAAGACTACACAAAATAGCTTCTCTTTAAGACATATTTCTTTAATTGAAGTGCTCAACGGCCCTATTTATCCATAGCATCTGGAATATATCAGCCATAAACTGTATAAGGGGATTTTTATAGGCTTAGGGTTACAGTCGTCATTGCGTCATTCAAGGAGTTTAATAGAGTGCGTAGCAAATAATAATAATCAGATGGGATGAAGTTTGCAATGGTCTCTTAGCTTTTGCCAGGTCATCCAAAAAGGTGTGTGGTTTGACTCTGCGGCCCTTTTTTTTTTTAACTGCTTTGCTGTAATCTAGTTAATCGCTAGCGGTAAATATTAAAATCAGTCGTTTTCGAAATTGATTTGGTACGATTTCTAGCGCGTATGACGCAGTCTCCTTAGTGTTGACTAAAGCAAGCCGTCACATTTTATTTAAAGCCAATACTTTCTCAATACTTTTTCCCCTCCAATATCGCTCACTGTCATGGGAATACACATAAACATTTGTTTATAAAGATTTATAAAGTATGCAAAAGATGTTATTTTATATCAAAAGCATAAGTAACACTAAAAACATAAAAATGTTTGCGTAATTGAAATAAAAAAAAAAAATCATGCAAACTGTACAAAACAAAAAAAAAGATTCTTAAGACACATAAGAGTGATATCCAATTCTTTAGGGAAAGCAATGTGAATCTATGGATTCGAGCAGGATGTCTTACGTTGCCAGTGAAATTCTAGCCTAAGCGTAAGCATTACTCTTCTTTCTACTGGTTATATATGTAATCACAACACAATATGGCTCCAGGAGAAGATTGGTCTCGTGTTCTGTCTGTTGCATTACATTTCTGTTTTTCTCGGATAAAAGCAGATCTTTTTTTTTTTGCTCTCCTTGTTTGTTGTTCAAGCAGATTGATTGATTTATTTCGTATGAAATTTTTCCCCTCATACACATTTTATTTTTGACAATTTATTCGAGATATTCTCAGATATAAAGTTATATTTGGTTATAAATAAAAGTGTCTTGACTTGACATTTAATACAAAAATTAAAATCTTCGACGATATGTGTGATGTGATTTAAATGAAAGCATAAAAAGTTTGCTTACGGAATCAAAGTGTAATCAAAAATAATATAAATCATTTAGTAATAATCATAATAATATAAAATATCTATAGTAATAATGCAGATAAGAAAAAGCATGTAAGAAAATAATATTCGGCTTCGATTGAATCTTCTATACCCATCATCCTACCTGTCCTAAAAATGACAAGAAAAGTAAAAGAACTCAGTTTGCGTGTACTATAATATGAAGTGATTTGCAATATAAAAGCTTTTCGTCGTGTATAGACGTCTGGACGTTGTAGGTGTGTCTTGTGAAAAGTTTACGTCACTTCCACAATCTTCTGCAAACTCTCTTGCACGTCATCATTTTTGCTAAAGGGAAGATGTTCACCACAGATACTACACAGTTGTGCAGACGGACAGATGGACAGTCGAACAAACGGACATGCTTAGGTGCATTCCAAATTTGAAACTGGCCAAGAGTTGATATACTTTAGGAGGTTTTTGAAGCTTGTTTCTGCGGCTTATAAAGGCATGGAGAAAAAATTCAATTTCTACGCACTATAATACTGAGCAGACGTGGATCAATATTTTCCATTTTTTTACAGATGCTACAGCATTCGCCTATAGAATATGCGTTCAAATTTTTCTCGTTTATTAGTAATGACAAAGAAAAAACAATTTTTCACTTCCTTTGAAAAACGAAGGTATTCTCAGTTTACGTAGTGCAGCGGGCGTGTCCACCCACCGATTTGGACTATTTTTGATACCAACCTGCGTGCAAGAACTTCCAATGTTTGTGGCAAATTTGAAGTCGATAGCTTCAGGAGAATATTTACAACAGACATTAGACATACGAACAGGCGGACAGACGGACATCATTAAATCAATTTAGAATTTGATGCTGATCAAGATTATATACACTTTTTGGGGTCTCTGATGCTTCCTTCTGGGCGTAGCAAACTTCACATTGACAAAATGATCACAATTCGGTGATGGGTATAAAGGGACGATAACAGATAAAGTTCTGAACATTATGTTAAAAATATTGCATCAAAAGCGAAGCCAAATATTTCCTAAATCTATTCAAAACCTAATGCAGAACTGTTCTTGCATATCCATAATTAAAAAGATATTTTGTATGATTACAATTTATTAGCTTGATGCGATCACAGCTGTAATAGCTGCGTTTTAAGGCTAAGTTAACCTTCGTGCTTGGGTTTCGTAAAACACATTTTATTTGTATGACATAGAGAGATTGCAAGGCCGTCAATTCAAAGGACCAAAGTTATGATGTATTCTAAGTTATCGGTCAGGGTTAAATATGCTCTCATACATTTATACGCATACGATATTCAAAAGAGTTGAACAGTTTTTCAAGTTCCTTTGAAAACTTGAAATGTCAAAAAAAAAGAAAAAAAAAAGATAATTTCAACTGTTTGAAAGTTTCTCTTTATTCGAAACTTTAAAAAAAAATTTCGAAACGAATGAAAAAAGTTGAAGGGCGGGCTGCAGCGCCTCTTAACACTCACAAATTCGTTGCACGTTGTGACACGAACATATTTTTGTATTTTGCATATACAAGGTATAGTGGTTTTCTCATCACGTTTGTCATAATCAGAAACATGCATATGCGTCGTCATAAAGTGTGTACACCACACCAGGGTGTGACTAGAATAAGATTATAAGTTGATTCTCTCATAGGCGGTCCTACGCGTTAATCTCAATTGCTGTAAATAACCTAAAATAAATAACTCTTAGGGTAATTGATGCTAGGCTTTAGCCTACCTTTACCTCACTTCATTCTCACTTTCGCTTTGCATTCTTGTTATATATGAAATATGAAAGAAGACATGAACTCTCAGCAAGTGCCTAAAATTAACTATCGGAAGATGTTGGTGCGCTAATCTTTTGTTTTTTCTTCATTTGTAGCATTTAGGGAAAATCCCGAGTTTGCTGAACGCTTTTCTCTCATCGTAGTACTGTCCTAACAAACCAAGCTCCCTGTTCACCAATTGAAGTAAATCTTAGTGCAAATAATTCCGAGAATCATCTCAAAGATAAATTTACAAAAAAAAAAATTTTGATTGTCTAACTGTTAGCCCTAGAATTAGTAAAATATTTGTTGTCCATTGATTTAATGTAAGTGACGGGTGCTAAGCGTCCCATAGTTGTTGTTTGAAGACCACCATCAGATTCCATTACTAATTGCACTTTCTTCTAACATTAATGGCTCCATATGTCTTCTTCCCTTTCCTTTCATTTTCCTTTTTTCATTTCATTCTTAAGGAGTTCAATTAGTAAAGAAAAGTATTAGATGACTAGTATTCGTGATAGAAAGGTCTCAATAAAAGAGAGGATGAAGACCATTTCAATTAAAAAGCTTACACAAAGCCCAAACACAAAGGATAACAGGAAAATGGCGAAACGAAAATGGTTTACGAATACATGTTTACAATAAGCTAAAGGATAACTGAATGTGTATTGAAGTTGTTGTGGGAGAAGCAGAAAATGAAGGAAGAGAGGAGAAATTTAAACTAATTGCATTTTGACACCAACAATAACAATTAACCAGACATAGACCCGTCCACATATATGCGATGCGATGTAGTACATAGTCGTTTGTCTGTCTATACTTACAAATTAACAAAAACCAACAGTCATAAGTTTTTTTGTTNATTAAGAGACAAATAACTGGCACAGAACTACACTTAACACATAAACTTTACACACGCACATACATGCACATGGGCTTCCTATATAAGGCCTTTGGTGTTTTTTTGTTTTTGTTTTTGTTTTTTTTTTTTTTTTTTTTTTTTTTTTTTCCTCTTTCTTTTACTTTCTTTTGTTTTAGCAGCTGTTGTTCGACTTACTGTCGTCAGTCATACAATTGACAAGAGTTCATTATCCTTAAGTTCAGGCAAGAGCAACAACACGTTGCTCCTATTATGGTTGTATTTTTTGTAGTTTTTTTTTTTCTCTGTGATAACGATCCAAAGTGCAACAATGGTGTAAGGTATACCCGGACGGTATACTCAGAGAGAAAAATGGATGAGATTCTTAATGCTAAGAACTGCGTTGGAAAAGGAAAGGATTAGAAAAGTCAAATAAAGGCAAAAGACTAACAACGCATTGCAGACAAAGTGAAACGAAATGAAATGTAATGAAAGGTGAATAAGTTCAGGCCTTTACTCGCTTTGTTCTTCTCTCTTTGTCTGCTACTTTCGCTCTATGGGGAAATGAAGTAATTGCTTACGCTAGAATTGAATAAGTGGTTGGTTACTCATGCATACTTGAAAGCCAGGACATTTCAAACATATTGCACTGTAGTACGACGTGTTTCAGTTGCATTCTATTTTATTTTATTTTATTTCACATTTTTTCTCAATTTTTTTTCTCCACTTTTTTTTTATCGTAGTGCTTAACGTTGGTTGTTTATGTTATGGAAAAAAAGAATAACGAAAAAAAAAAAAATAAATAAATCCATTAGTTATTAGTTTCTCGAGTCATTTAACTAACAAATATAAATTTTGAAATTTTATACACCCTACTTTCCATAAATTTCAAATGGCATTTTTGACCCCACTTTGTTTCTATGTCTCTCTCTCTCTCTCTCTCTCTCTCTCTTTAGTTGTCTCGTCCCCGTTTAGTTGTTGTTGATTCCCAGTAAACAATTGCTTTTGTAAAACAATACAAGTGCCCCGAATATTGTGTAACATGATGATGAGAACATAAATTAAAAGCAGTCGTTCAGACAACAGCAACAAATACATTGCATGCATGCATGCATGCAGTCCGGCTAAGCGTATGAACTTTTGCGTATACATATGCACGTATGTGGTGAAAGAAGCGTGGGGGGAGGGGTGAAGGTATGTCCTCGCGCCAGAGTGTGTCAGTAATTTCTATTGAAAATTAGGTCAAAATTATCAAAAGACTATTAAAACAATAAACTTGTCCGACGTGGTAGGCGTAGCCCTTGTTACTCTTGTTGTTCTTGTTGTTGTTGACTATTAAATGAAGATTGAACTTAAACACGTTTTTAGCAGCAGGATTTACCTCTGTGTGTGCGCACAGTGTTTGCAACACATTCTCTCGGTATCTCTTTCCTCTTCAAGTTAATGATAAATAAAACCGATTAAGGGACGATACCCTTTAACGGTAACAACAACTAACTGGTAGGCAGACATGGTAGTTTAGGCTATCGAAATTCTTGGTTACAAAGAATCATGGTTGACATGGGCCCACACACACATATATATGCAGATGACTAAAAACCCACAAATTGTTAACTATTTAAACCGTTTTGTGTGTTTCGGTAAAACAATTTAATTGAATTTGCGAATGACTCTCGGCCGCAATAAATAGCAACAGCTACAAAGAGACCTGTGGCTTACTTTGCCGAAAACAAAGTGTTTAGGTAGCAAAATTGTACACTGATTTCAGTCAACAACACACAATACAACAAACAATACAAATAATCATGAAAGTCGATGCCAAATATGAAATAGATAGCCACAGCATGTTTACTTGCTATGAAAAATGAATTTCAAGTTTGTTTTCAGAACGTTCCCTCCTTTCCTATTGCATTTCGATGATGATGATGATGATTAGCCCTAAACAGTGACTTTTGTTTAACTTGCTAATAATCAAACGTAACAGTAGGATAGAATTTAATTAGACCAAGTAATTAATATTCTAGTATAAGAAAATAATTGAAAAAACTTTTTGATATGGCGAACTATAGATCGCAGTAAAGTACGCCTAGTGATTATCAAAGCGATTTCAAGGCACATAAATATTTTAGGTAAGAGTTGTCGAGTTGCGAAGATTAGTTTAGATTATGTTAGCTGTCCATCTGGCGGCCTCCATTAAGCATTGTCGTCTGAGAACCAAGGGATGAAGCGGATAGACAGTCAACTTCTCATTGAGTATTCTACGATAAGCAGATATGCGTGTGTGTTTTACGTCTGCACCTGGTGTGAAACCTTAATCAGACGGGTTGCCTACAACCATTGGCAATCGAAAGGTAGTTGATTGACGACCCCTCAGGGAGGGAGACAAT
>KK502573.1:419427-444881 GCA_000688735.1 Glossina austeni
AAGCCTTGAAAATTAAATCCTTTTGTTGCATGGACTTCAGTTTTCGTTATATGAGAAGGCGTTTAGAAAATTGCTCCAGCCAGTCCAAAGTCAATTTAGAATTCCAAAATACTACGACTTAGCCAACTTTGTCGAGAAATTTTGAAAATGGAATTTCTAATTCATATAACGGCTTTTCAAAATAGGGCGCTAATGGGGGGGGGAAGGTGGTCGAAAATGTGAACCGATCCAAACCACTTAGAAAAGCATTCGTCCTTGGGTTGAAACACGTCAGTGTACTAAATTTCATCGAAATACCTAAAAAATAGTAACCTGTAGCTTTAACACAAATTTACATGTATAGACATTAGGCGGACAGACGGAGAGACAGGCTTAGATCGGTATAAGAAAAGGCTCTTCTGGGTGTTACAGACGTCCGCGCAAACTTAATATGCTTTGTCCTACAAGTGGTGTAGAGTGTAATGAGGTATATGAGGTTTGACCGTCCGCTTGTCACCGTTAGAAATACGCCACAAAGAGTTTCTAAGTTTCACACATTGTTGGCTGGCGTAGGGTTATGAGATGATTTAATCCTTTAATAAATACTACTCTGCCGGCTGGTTGCTTAAACTTGGCAGGTACGGTCCAAGTCGACAGCTGTACATCGGATTCGAAAATGAACGTGATGCGCTAGCAAAGCTCGTTCGTGCTACAAGTCATAGCTCGTAGCAGATATTCCAAATATATTTCCTAGGGCAGGTTAAGGAGAGCAATAATACGGCGACGTTTTCAAACTTATGTGACAGATGCCACTGTTACCTGTTGTCTGGGAACTGCTGAAATTCTTCTTTCTGAGTTGCCATAGCGTATGGATTAAGAACTGCTGCCTCGCGGGGAATATCATTTTTTCTTATTTGCTTTTTTGCGCTGTTCCTCGCCTCTCTTAAAATACGCTGGCGTGTGAATACCTTAAATGTGTCTCTGTTGACATGCATACAAATAAGCTTATAAAAAATAATGAAAGGTAGCAACAGATTGTATAAAAGAATTGCATAAAATATTATATGAATAAAGTAACTGTGGAAAATGTATGCATAGACGAGTCTTTGCATATCCGTACGTATTTACATATAACTCGATACAGAAAATCATATCTTCTTCAGATAATAAAAAAGATTCTTTTCTTTTCTTTTATTTATTTATTTATTTATTTTTTTTTGCACATTTATATATATATATATATATATATATATATGTGGATAAATTTCCTATTTATAGCTTATGATAGTGACTGGCAGTTGAACAAGATTTAGCTTAAGGAAACTAGAACAAAGAGAAAATCTTTATGCACTTGAAGCGTTTTATTGTGGAAGATTATATTTCCTAATTATTCCCTGGTAGTATCGTAGGAGAAAAAGAGTCGAAATCTTTCTAAAAAGGATTTTCTTTAATATAAATACAGTTAGGAAACATGCTTGTATAACGTTCTGCTCACCTCTCTGCCCTCATCAACAAATGCAATAATTCATGATCACAGACACTTTTTGTCCTCATTTATATAATGATTTGCTTTTAATTATTGTTCATGATCTCCTTCTTGTGCAAATCATACTCGCATTAAAATTTATTTAATTGCGTTTCAATCGAATTCCCTTTGAAACGTTTACCCATATATTGCTTTTAAATATTTAATTAAAATATTTGTTTTGCTCTTATCAGCCATAACTGCTTACAGCATTTTCCTGTCGCTTTATATGCATATTCAATCGATGAATAATTCAAATAATAAATGCTGTGAGCTTGCAGTAGTAGTCATGACAAATTGTACAGACAAACCTAGAGAAGCACGTCAGAAAGACACAGAGAGAGAGGAAGGCAAGGCAGAGAGGAATAAAGACAAAACTTAACTAATGTACACGTTAAAGAAGATGAACGAAAAGCGAAACTTTCTTCTCTTCTTACTTGCAACTCAATTGCTCTGCTCTGCACTTACTTCTTCACTCTCCGCCAAAGAATGACGCAATAGATGTGCCGTCCGCGTGCAACGCAAATATATTGGCAAGAAAGACTCCTCGAAAGTCTACGTATTCCCGATTAGGGTAAGACTGTGAGTCGATTTAGGTTGACCACCCTACTCAATGTTCCGGCTCATTGGCATTTGCTGCTTGCGTGGCTATCATTGCAAACCGTTGAGATAAAATGGTGAGATTTCTCACATGTGCCCTTAGCTCATGGCAAAGGTTTTATTTTTTAAAAATCGCTGTAATATGCCTTCTCGAAAACAAAATAAGCGTCTTCCTGCAACGCCCTCATAAGGAAAACAGTAAATTGTTAGGTCGAGACTGTGTGGTACTCAACTTTTCCTTCTTGTTGATCGGCCTGGATTTTGCTCCAATATGGCCTTTAAAAGCTTGTCGTTAAAGTGGGAAGGACGGCCTCTCTGTTAAGGTCGTATCTCCAGAAGGGAATTTTCGAATTGCTCGATCAATTATGAGATCTTCTCCGTATACTCTGCATGTTTTTCCAGCTGTCGCCTTAGCCAGCCCTATTGCCTCGTTTAAACTCCCAAAGCATTACATATCGAATATAAATTTTTTGACTCTTCATTGCAGAGGTTAAGAAAAACATTTGAATGAAACCTGCATTACATAAAAAAGTTAGCAGCACGCTAACTGAATCCTCATCTATATAGTGAAAATAAAAAATCATTTTTTTTTCAGTGACTTATAGTGAGTAAATACGAACAATTATTAGCTTAGCCAGAGATTAAATTCCAAGACTAAAGCCTTAAAGTACTAGTAGTAGTAGTAGTAAAGTACACCTAAGGCTATCGGCTTCATTGAAAATTCCACCGCATTTGAGATTTGAAGCGCCAATAATTGAGTTGTTACTTGACACTGCTCGGCCATTTAAGCGGATTTTTGGAACATGTTAATATATGTCATCACTGAAATCATTCTCGCGATGCGTATTTAATTGGAGAGACTGTGCAGCGCATTAAGTACCTTGTGCCGAAAGTGAATTTATTAGGTGTACAAATAAATTCCGCACATAAAAATTGGTTGCTTCACGAAACGTGCCCCACGTTTTCTATTTTCTTGAAATTTCAGGCATAGATAACTTGAATATTGATGATATCAAAGTGTGAAAAGATGGAACTGCATTTACCTGTGCTTTTGCCTGGATTTTGGCTGGGCAAGTAAGGCAGCTAAAGCTATGAAAGTGATTAAGTTGGCTTGGAATGCAAATGCTATAAAGCAGTCTTTATCTCGATCATTTATGATGACATTTGCCTGAGTTCGTACATCTTCCGCAAAAGCAAGCCAGACAGTGATTTTCAACTTAGGCTACTAGAAGTTTTGGTGTACGTCGGGGTGTTCCGATTATCACTTACTTACTTAGATCGACGCTGCCATATTTAGCAGTTTAACGGTTCATAGGTGTTAACAACGTCCAACAACAGATCGATGACTATTTTGTCTCCAAGACTGCGGGGCGTCCACAAGTAACCCGCTAATGTCAAAAGCCCATAGAGAACGATAGCGCATACTTCGAGCATTAAGCTTTGCGGCAAGCATATCTTAGATACTGTAGGACTTTTATTTGATATCTATTAAAAAAGAAAAGAAGAAGAAACCGCTTAAACGCTACAGAAGTACGGAGAGACTTCAAAAATATTGTCATTTTCCTTTTTGTTTTGGTTGATGAATGAAACCATCTCCGGCCGGTGATGAAAAAACAATTTTATGTTCAAATTAACCTAAGGAAAATTTTGTTTTTTTGAAAAAGTGTATAACGGTGTACTACCTTAAACCAAATATTCTGAAATTCTAACGTGTTGTTTGAATTGCATCACAAGATTCACCCTAACGCGGGAGCATAGCTACCATCAAAAAAAGAAAAAAAGAAAAAAAGACAGTAGAAAGAGAGAGAGAATATAGAATTTGCTATACTAAGAAGGTATATAGCGAAGCTATAAAAATGTCAACTACAGCAATATCCGTCCAGCCATGACCGTGTTTGCACTTAATATTGCAACAAACAACGACGGCCAACATACACTAATTGAATTGATTTGAAAGCAATAAATATAACAAAACAGAAACACAAGAAGAGCAGCACGATAAAGATAAAAGTATCAACTGAATTTTTAAAGGAATAAAAAGCGAAAGAAAAAAAAATTCAAAAGACGCGATAAGATTTGCCAGACAACACAACACCGCACATAACAACAGATAACAAAGCAGATAAAATCGTAATAAACAATTTTATAACTCGTTGTTTGAAAAGAAAGCTTTTAATAATTGAAACAGAAGTTTAGAAAATATTTGATAATAGCCTGAGCTGCCTCTGTAAACGAGTAAGTGATGAGTTAGGCTGCAGGCAGCCCTCCGCTCGATTTTGCTTTTCATTTATAACACAATTCTTTTTTCATCGACCTGGAGATACGTTAAACTACACATATGCGCGAACTATGCAAAGTATTCTTTATTAGGAAAAGATTCCAGCATGTCTGTCTGTGCTCTGGTGGTTGGCGAGCTCACGCGCAAACAACAATAGAGATTAAAAACTGAAATTTACTGAAACATAACTGATGGCAACAATTCATGGTTCAGCTTAAAATTCATAGTGTATTTGGCTCGCAAATTTATTACACACACACAAACGAACACCTTGTACATAAAGTGTTTTTGAAATCAGTGGTCGGCGATCGATAGCTTGTGGGAAATCAAATACACTTCAAATATTTTCTAGAGTCAACTGACAACTTAATTACCTATCACCTCCGTACATGTCAGGTGTTTGCAAAAATCTTAATCATTTTTTGGCTTGAAAAAGGCATTTATTGAGAAAAATTGGTGCAACGTATATTAATCAAAATAGTTTGCATCATTTTCATCACAACATTTTACAATATGTTTGGCAACATGGCGGTATCATGTCGGAAGAACTTATACTGGTTTAGCAGCGAGGCACCCACCGCGCCATTCTCGCAATTCTTCAACTTTACGGACTCGCATGCCAGCCAAGCCATCGATCTGAGCAAGTGGTAATCAGAAGGCGCCATGTCTGGTGAGTATGTTGGGTGTGGCTGAACTTCCCTTTCGAGCTGCAACAGTGTATCCTGAACAACTTTTGCAACAAGTGGCCAAAAAATGGGATTTTCCGTCAATTCGTGTCGCCACTTTTAACTGTTGAAACTAAAGCCGTCAATTCGGATATAATGGAGCAACATCACCATAAGCCTGTGAATGTGTTTTATGGATTTCGGCAGCAGATATCTGCAAATCAAAGAACAAGAAAAATGTGTGACCAAAATGCAATGTTGAGGATTCCATGATTAACGTCCGCCTACGCTGAATAAGTCAATCATATTAAATGAAAAACTGTTATTTTATTTAGACGAAAGTCAAAACCATCGAATTCAACCGTTATGTACATTCGTACATAACATTTGTTTATCATTTTTACCTGGAGAAGCCGCTGATCAAAATTCTTGCAAACTCCCCGAACGTATTTTTCTCTTATGGATTTAAACATTGAAGATAAGCGAACTTTTTTATTGGTTTACACGTTGAAGATAAACCATAAGACGAACTTTCTTTTTCCCTTTAAACTATTATTATTGTTTATTACCTTTGTAGAATTTTTTTTCAACTTTTCTCTGATTCAATTGGAACATTTTTTATACTCAAGTATTTATGTATGCATGTATTTGATAAAAAAAAAAAAAAGAAAAAATTGTTATTATTATTATTAAGAAAATTAAATTTTAATTTTTGTAAATTTTGAACACATTTCTAGTTTTGTTTGTTCATTTTGTTTCTACTTACTATCGGAATGAATATACGAAACGAAACCTTTTTCTTTTTTTTTTTTTTTCAAATATTTGCTTATGCTTTGTTTATTTTATTGCTGTTGTTATTTTCGTTATTGCTTTGTTTAAAAAAAAAATTTGTTAAAATTTTATGTAAATATTTCTTTATTCCTCTTTTTTTTTTTGAGATTTTTACACACACTATTCTTCTGACAACAATTTCTTTTTTTTTTTTTTTATGAAAAATAAATGAAAAAATATTTCAGATCAGAATGTACGCTGAAAAAAAAAAGTTGTGTTAATATGCAAAAGGCATTAAATCTATGTTATGTTTTTTAGAGCATGTTAAGTTTTACATTCAAAGCTGACTAAGTGTTAAATGGAATATCGTACGTGTATCCATGAAATCCCAGCAAGCATGTGTTTCGCAGATGTTGTCGATTCCATTGCCAGTTGTGCGCACAATGCAAAGTTATTTTTAATTCCCTTTAATTCTCAATCTCCGATGTTTGGATCTCTTATGCTCCTACGATTTGTTATAATGGACGCTTTTTACAACAAGCGGAGAAAAGGAATTTGATTGATGAACCTGGAGATCTCCGCTTTTAATTCGCAGATGTACAATAAATAAATAAATAAATTAATGAAATCATTGAAGCAAATGAAACGTCGTGTTCAGTTTAAATATGTGGCAACACTATGAGCGTAGCACGTATTGTAAGTTTATGAACTGCGAGATGACTTAAAAATCTCACATCTTATGCAAATTGTTGCATATCCCATATCTGACTCATATCGAACCCAATATAAACATCGCCAACTGTACTTAATGTGAAGATTTAAAAGCGAGAAAAATAATAAAAAAAACACTGTCGAGTAGATTTCTATCCCAAAGGTTTTCTTCAATTCTGAGTAGAGTGAAAATAAAGAATTTAAAGCAAATTAGGCTCATAGGAGCGAGGTCATGGTTGCAAGCCGTCCTAAATATGCACAAGATAAGAAGTAGGAATAAATTTGAAATATATTTTGTTTGTTTGTTTGTTTGTTTTTGTGAAATATAATATTTTGTCGACCATCTTTATTAAAAGGCATTAGTAAATGTTTTGAATCAATATCTTTTATGGGTTGAAAGTCATAGCTCTTTGCCCCCTGAGAACGGATTGTCCATTGTGACATTTCGGGTGATCTTAGTGGTTATCCTAAGTATCATACAAATGATTGTCATGAATTTTAAATTGTGGTCTTTGTTTTTGTCTCTGCTTCCCCACTAAAAGGTATAGATGTCTAGTTACGTAGTCCTGTGTCAATATTTGCGAATACAATCAATTATGAAGCATAGAAGAAAAGACACATAGACAGACGTAAAAGTACATAGACCCACAGAGAAAGTAACTATGGTCGAGACCTTACGTTAATGAGGAATGTGTACGTCGTTTCTTGATAGACTTCCAGACTGCGTACAAGTGCAAGGACAGATCGACCAGACTCCAATGGCCCGTATAAAGGCATTTAATGAAGGCGGACTTCCGATGGCGATTATAATTGACTGAATGTAATCTACTTTCCGATTTTTTTCGCTTACAAATATCGCGACTGTTTAAAATTAGTTTTTAAATCTAATGTAGTTCAGACTATATACCGATCTCCTAATTCGGTCTTGTCTGTCAACTTTTTAAGCGGCTTATAATAACATCGAGCATTTTTGAGCCTTTAGGTTGTTGAAGAAATGAAGTTGTAAACCGAATCGAAACTTCATTAAATAATAAGAACATTTTTTGAATATTGTTAGCCGCTCAAAGCTGCTTTGGTACGTGAACAACTTTAAAAAATCAATTTCAACTAAAGCTTTTGAGAAAACATTTTGCAGTACAGAAGAAAACGTTCCCGAGGTACAAAGAACTGAAGCCCTTGAATGGTGTCTTCTTTTTTGAACAAGCAACTCGCAATTTTCCAATCGTCTTGTATACGCCAACGTAATGTTGCGAGGGGACCTATTTTAACATTTTCTTAAACATTCTTTTCGTCTTTTCTATGCAAATAAATGGAAAGCATTTTCAATTATCAATAAAATTATATATATATATATACCTATATATATGGTGGGCTTCATTTGTTTCACTTTTTATATCATTGGAGGAGGTTTCGTCAAAATGTTTGCACCCCTCACAAAGAGCTTCAAAGACCTTACAAAGTGTGCATATTCCTGATCAGCCATCAATGTTGGCTTATCTGTCTGTCCGTCTATCTGTCATTGTAAAGTTTTTGGTAGCCATCCTCTAGGTGGCAAAAATAAAGCTTTAACAGCTTTAAATTTTTGGCACATTGGAAATATTATAAATCCTTGCACGCTGCTTGGCGCTGATAATACGTCCAATGAAGAGGGAAACACACCTTGGGTCAATCTGTTATCAAAAAAGAAAAACATTTTTTTTTTACAGTAACAAAGGTATCTATAGAAGAATAAAGAAACTCGGCTGCGCCTATTCAATAGTATAGAGCATCGACGGTTCTTTTTTTTTTTCAAGAAAAATTGCGTCGACCGCACCCGGATATGATCCGTTTGCTTATTGCATTTGCTTTTAACTTTTTTTGCACGCATATTTCTTAAAATACTGCGGACCGAGAACTCGAATGAGTTTTATGAAAAAAAGATTCTGAAAAAGTTATTCCCATCCTTGTTCCCTCGATATCTTTTTCGCTCATTCCCTTGACGTATAGCTTAAGGCTTAGCACTGACGGACAGGAATTTGAATATTCTTACCTTCCTTGCATCGCAGAGATCGGCGAGGTCTGCAAAAGTCCAACTGTTTTACAAACGCATTCCAACAAATTGTTCCGCATTAACATTTTTTCTACACCTTATGCAAGGAGTAGCGATGTAATGAGAGGCTTCTTTTA
This sequence comes from Glossina austeni, assembly GCA_000688735.1. Classification (NCBI taxonomy): domain Eukaryota; kingdom Metazoa; phylum Arthropoda; class Insecta; order Diptera; family Glossinidae; genus Glossina; species Glossina austeni. Next base: position 428,123 of record KK502573.1, read on the forward strand.
ATGCAAATCTAATGTAAACATACATCACATAAAAATATGTATTTATCACAATCTATTAATATCGTATAAATATATATATATATATATATATGTGTGTGTGCATATGCTTGAACACAAAATTAAAGCAGCGAGCCGGGAATAAAGCGTAAAAATAAATTATGTCAGCATGTGTCTGTGTTCATTACTGCACAAAAAAAAAACTATAGAAATATCTTAAACCAACACGATATAGTGTGGACGGTGATTAACAACAGCCACCAACTAACAACAACAACAACAACAACAACAACAACAACAAAGAGGTATTAATGCCCCTATCCGCAGTTTGAAGATATATTTTATTTTTAATATTAAAAGAGCGTGAGCGAGAAAGAGAGAGAGCGAGAGGATAGTCCCAGAAATGCAATAAACATGTGCAAGCCTGTGCACGCGTTCCATTTCAAAAATAGATGTTGCTTATATGAACAGGAATTTTTCTGGGTATGTAATGCTGCGTAAGTGTGCATGAATTATTGCTTATATGACCAAGCGTTCAGAAGCTTTATCGGGTCTGGTGCGTAAGTTGGTTAAGATGAAATTATTTTTGAAAAACAAACAAACTAACCGGGAAAGGGAAACAAAAACACCAACTAACACCTAAAGGAAATAGTAACAATAGTCCCACTCACACACACACGCACACACGCACACACACATACGGACAATACATATTTATAAACGGACGCTTGTAACAATTTATCATTTCTCTCTCGCTCTCTCTCTCTCTCTCTGTTTGCCTCTCCCTATAGCGTTCTCTGTCTATACATATTTTTTAAGGCTGTTTGTGTGTAAGTTTTAACCAAAACCACAACATTTTTTTTTTTTTTTGCCTTTTTTTCGTATTCGTTCCATAACAAATCCTATAATTTGTGTGTGCAAGCTTGTACTAGATTCTTTCTATCTATATTCGAGAGCAAAGTATATCTACGGACGTACATACATACATACATACATATACGAATTAAATACTTTCTCCTCGTGTATGACCACGTGCTGCTGTAAGTTTGTGTTGTTTGTCGAGATATGGTGGTTGGCTTTTTTATATAATTCAAAAATGCGCACACATATACATACACATACATTTATGTATTAATACCGCGTTAATGTTATCTTTCATAATGCATACAATAAGAGGATATGTTACAAGAGACCGGGCAACGGAGTGAGGTGAAAAGAGAATAAGCAAAATGAAAAAAAAAAAAAAACAAAAAGAAAGAGGACTAACAGTAATGTTTGGGTAGTTAACAGTGTAAAGACTTCTTTGTATGGCAAGAGCGAGAAATGCAAGGCCAACTATACATTAGTACATTCCACTCTTACATATTGGTAAACATGCCAGTGGCTATTTGGGCGAGAAACTATTTCTTTTGAAACATAAAATATTTTTGAAAAAAGTTTTTTATCCTCAACACCAACGTAAAAAGAGTTTATTAGATTTCAACTTCCATTTGTACGCCTTCGACTTCTCATAAAAAAATTTCTTTTTGAACGTAAGATTTTTAAATTAACGAATTCTTGGTTCCACGGTTTCTCACAGTCGCAAATCTTGGCCGTCTCCTCTTAATGTTAACGGCCATGCAAAGCCAGTTCACACTTGGCAGAATGATAATGTTTACTAGCCACAGCACATTTCAATAGGACAGACAGTACTTGGGAAATATGTTAAGTTTCCCGAACAGTACGCTCTACGAGGATAGCCTAACATGTAGGTATAAAAGTCAGATTTTTTCAGACCACCTAAATAAAATAGAAAAAGTGTTAAAGTCCCTTACCGCCGATCAACTTGACTTGCCTGCACATAGGAAAATGTGCTTCCTAAAGCCCTTTAACCCCAAATAAGCTATTGGTGCTCGATCCTAATGGTGTCACCCTTTGCAATGACAGATGACGAATACAGAAAATTTCAGTCATCGAACCTAAAGGTTCAATATTCGCTATGTTAGCCCCCATAAGTTAGTCTCAAAGATCAACAAGTAATCTTGAAATCGGAGTAGAAGCCGTCGATTTCCTAATTGGGCAAAATTGAAGAAAAATACTTGGTTTGACTCAATCCAATATTAGGATAAACAGGAATTGCAATACTTATCAAGAACTAATTCAACTTTTGCATGAATTGTGTAAACAAAAAAATATAGGGATGTAAAGTGTTCTTGTGCGGTACGTATGCATCCTCTAGAATATGTACATGTTTCTGGTCAAGTGATACTTTACAAATATTGAGCTTGTATTATATGTAAATGTAAGTTATTATGCGTGCAACTGGTAAATAATATCCTTACTCTAAAAGGCTTTCATGTCCTTAATGCATCATCAACAGCAACATCAACGTTTTGGGTATTAGTTGTTCTTGTCCTTGCTATTTGTATATTGCTGACATCATTTGCGCTTGTGATTGCGTGAAATATCAGACGCAAAGCAGTCCCTCGCCTCACATTTCCATCTCTCTTTTGTGTCGTTATTATTGTTGTTGTTGTTGTTGAATGAAATATAGTCTCTAGTGGTTTAAAATGACAACAAGTAAATACCAAAAGGTTGTTCGTCGTTTACAGATGAAGGAAAGGAAAAAGAAGACAAAACACTAGAGAACAAAACTCGGATAACTTAATTTCAAAGATTCTTCTTCATCGTCATCTGCATTGTCTACATCATAAGTTCCAAGGTTACTCCAAAATCAGAGTTTGACTTCTGAGTCAAGCTGAGTTTTTGTTTCCTTTCTAGTTGCAATCCTTTGTTAACCGCAACCGTTTCTGATATAACCTCAGTCGGGTTGATTGGTGCTCAGTTTGAATTGTCGACGCCATTTCGAACTGATGAACGACAAGACTGAAAGGCATTAGGAGACAAGTCATACGTTTAATTATTACATCTACCTTTCCCGTTCGCCGTTCGCCGTTCGCCATTCGTGCAATGCAAACGTTGCCAAATGAGCTTTTTTGCATAACCAGTGTTTGTTCTTCTTCTTTAACTCTGTTTATTCCCATCATATCGAAAATTTCATTACTTTTGTCTGTTTCGCTTCCCGTTCGAGAAAAAAAAAAAAAAGTTATTCCTGTCATTCATTATTTGCATGGCATGACGTGGCATTTTCTGGACGTTAAGGATGATAATAATTGTAATTAATTTTAATTGCAAGCGAAATTGAGGAAGAAAGTTGTACGCATCAAAATTCGAACAACATCATATTCGCAACAACATCTCGGGCGTATGCATCATCAGGAGAATTTGAATTAAAAATTTGGTTACAAACATTCGGTTCTTTGTCAGTTCGAGCCCTTGGCTTAGTTGCAATTTTTTTTTTAAATTTGATGCCTCAAAATCTTTGGGCATTTGCCCGGCGACAACAAAGTGCAGATTTGCTCCTTTTTGTTCTAAATCAGATTTGGAGTTCAAAGAAGAAAGTAGGACCCATAGGTCGGCGTAATCTTATTTTTAATGGGCATAAACCATGGCCGTATGGTTTTTCCTATATTTCCTCTTCGCCACATAACGTTCTGATGCAAGCATAGGAAAGTTCCTGGTTTTTTTTTTTATTTTTTTTTTTGGGTTGTTGAGTAAAGTTGGACTAAGCCAATAAATTTGTGACTTATATGTCCGAAGTGCAATACTTTACTGGAAAGTTCCTGGTTATTGTTACTTAGGATTGAATATTCAGTTCAGTTCGGTTCAGTTCTTGTTGCCTGAAATTGTTGACAACGTTTACATGACATTCTTAAGAAAAGATTTACTTATCCTTTATATATATATCCAGTAAGATACTTCTGTGGCTGGATCTGCACACAAATATGACTAAACCGATGAAGAATATATTGCTCTGTACATGACTTGTGTGCGACACGACTGTACGCACTTGATTTTGAATCCGCACTTTCTGTAAGCGGAGCAAGCGTAGCCCCATTTTTTGTGATTCGTGTAAAAAAAGGCAGCCCCATTAAAGCGATGCCCTTAAATTTGCATTCCTTTCGTTTATTGCTTGAAATTTTCTTCACATTATGATGTTTTGTGTGTGATGATGAAATGTGCGAAAAATCTTATTAAAATTAATTTGATTTTTCATATAAAAATATCATTTTTTCACTTTAAACGTTAACTATATATGACATTTTATACGAAAAAAAAAACGAGTCTATGCTCACGCAGTATATGAGATAATATTCGAAATTGAATTTTTGAAGAGAAAATTCTTTAATCCCTAAGCTTCAACTTTTTTCCATTTTTTCGTCTTTCCTACAAACAAACAGTTTTTTTTTGTTTTTTTTTTTTTTTCTTTGAAAAGTAAGAAAAGAAACTTTTAAGAATTTTGTTAGGAAAGTACTCAACAAAACAAAGAATGATACTTAAGTTTTTATACCCCCGACTAGCGACAAATCAGAGTATGCTTACTTTGTGTTTCGGTTTGTAAAAGGTATCGTTTACATATGGGTAGCGAGGTATTCAAATTTAAAAGTCTTGTCTCTCGTAATCTCTTCTTCTTACTGTGATAACGCGTTCGTTTTCTTTTCTTTTCGTGTTTTTCTTTTTTCTAATCGACGAATCACTTAGTGCAGGTTTTCGATATGCGTAACACGCTCAGAGATGGATATATGTGTGCCTGAGATATGTGTGTGCACCTGTTCGGTAAGCCTTATATCTTCACCAAGCGCTTCACACGCTTCAGCTGCTAGGATGCACCAATCATAAGGTCCCCCGCACTAGGAATTTAGTCCGAATATCACGCCAGGATAAAAATCGCATGATGCAAGGGAAACTGTGTGAAATTCTTGGACCATTATACTGTTCCATTTAGTTGAAAACTTTCCGTTAGCACTTTCCGGCCAAGGCTTTCGAAGTTGGCTCTCGTTCTTGGACATGTCTTTCACAGAGTAATCACCCATTGCGGTGAAAGCTTTTTTGCGGTAATTTTAGACATTTCCTATCAGCTTTTTGTTGTAGCAACATAATCCATTGGATGATTTTTGACATCTTCGTTGGTTGGTCTCACTCAAGCTTTTAAATGCCTTCTAAAAGTGTACATACATTATGAACATGCAGCGAGAGAGAGACGAGTTGAAATTTAATTTTTTTCCTGAACAAAGAGCAAAAAAAAAAGAAGCGAAACTAAGGAAAATGAAACAGATTAAGAGGAAAATTGCATATGTATGTGTGAATTTTTATTCAAAATATTTTAAATCAATTTTATTTTCACACTGACTTAAGGATCTGTGCGGTTGGTAAAAAAGAAAAAAAAGAAAAAGAAAAAACAATTTCGTGAACTCTGATGCGTTCACCTATTAGGAGAGAAGGGTCAGCAATCCGTCCAAAATAACATTTTCTCTTTATGTAAATGTAAATGTATTTACAACAAAAAATTATTTTCCCTGGATTGGCTTCGACAAGTCAAACGAAAGTTTTTCACTGGCTTCTTTCCTTACATTCATTCCTTCATAGCAAAGATGTGAGGAATGCTGCGCTGCTGTAAGAAAATTCATTTCGAATAATGCTCAAGAAGAAAAAACATATTTTTTTCTTTTTTTCTCACATACAACAATTATTAAGTACATTAAAATCAAAGTATTATTACGATGAACACTCCTTCAGGATAAGATATTTATAAAGAAAAACAAGCAGTAAGCGAATCGATCAGATTTTTATTAACAAATATCGCACACGTCTACGTTATATGAAAAATTTTAAAGAAGACATTACTCGCTCAGTGTTTATATGAAAAAAATCTGTGCCCAGTGTTTTCTCCATCAAAATAAAAACACTGTAATTTTCAGTACCGTTTAATGGTTTAATCTTATTACCGGGATTTTAGAGAGCGACAAGCCGTGTACTAACGGAGAGAAGTGATTATTGTGTAAAATTGAGACTTAGTAGAAGGGAAAATGAAAAGTCAATCAATGGGTAACCCGAAGCACAGCTAAGTAGGCAGATTTTCACGCTTACATCATGCGGATGTTTGTTGGGGTCGAAAGGGATTCGAGCAGCACTAACACTACGTTAAGCGGTAGTCTTTCACGTAGCTGACACGTGAACCGATTATACACGTCCGCGGAATGAAATGAAATGAACGGCTTTAGCAGGAATGGATTTTCTGCAGAAATGCACACACTGTTCACAGGCTAAAGAGTCAGCGGCATGTGGAGAAGCTGTGGGCTCGTCAAACGCCATAGGAAGGTTGTTCGATCAACTTCGGAAATCTCAATAATCAAGATAGTGGTAGTGGAGCACTGCGGCAACAAAGTGTTCTCGATATTATCTCGATATTATTTCTTTGAACCTAATAAATGAATCTTGAAAATTTTGATCCCCACCACCAAAAAAAAAAAAAAAAACGCAATTAGTAGAAAACGTAGTAGTGTTCATATTCAGAGCACTGTCACGTGTAAAAAATAGCTAGTGGCGAGTAAAGCATCTGTCACAACTACTAACACTCACAGTTATGCTTCATAGGATGAATCATTCAGGATCGAGTTGACAAGCGTTTGCTCCGCTCGTTCTATGTCGTCTCTCAGGTTGCTTTAGATAGCTTTTTTGTATAGATTTATTTGTAAAAATATATTAAGACAAATATACGATTTTCACATAGAATTTAACAGATATTACTAACAATCAAACAATGGTATTTATATGCAACACCAAATGGAGAAAGTGCTCGAAGTGTATATGGAATTTAAATAGCAGTGACATTATGACAAGCGGAAGAGACCAATTTTAGTTTTGCTTTTTAGGAAATTTCGGAGCTGTATCCTTGCAAATAGTCTGAGCGATAAATTCGATCACAGTACGTGTTGGACGTCCGGCCATGCCTGCGCGTAGATACTCGAAGGCGTTTCCTTTTGTAGTCATGACATTCGACGAATCCTGCAATGCAAAGAGAAAATAAATTTATTCAACTTGATTGTATGTATGTGTGTAATATTATGTGACTTGTACGTACAATATGCATCCATTGGCCACAAGGTACAAATTCTCTTAGAAACGCAGCCGCCTTGCATGGCCGTCCGCCACGTCCAGCTCCATAATTTGCTATATCGGCGGAACCAGTTTTTGAAACTTGAGTTGTGTAATAGTCCCATAAAGGCATACGCCATACTCGATCGCCCGTGTGCATGCTAGCGTGTTTTATTTGCTGCCATAAAATTTCCGAATTAGTGTAAACACCGCTTGCGGCCTCTCCCAAAACATCATGCGACCATGGGGATGTGTTACCGATGTCGACAATGCATTTAGGACAAAAATTTTGAGCATACAGAAGTGCATCGGCCAAGACCAAAATATCTTCATGATCAGTACAATTAATTTTGATGTGCTTTCCGTTCATGCTTTTCACGGTATCCCCAGGACGAAATGAATTACAGCCCATCACATTCTCGCAAAGCGGTATCAGACCTCTTATGTTCACCTGCATTAAATTGTTGTTAGAATAATGATTTTTTTTTTTTTTTTTCAATTTTCAAGAAACGAACACTTACCGGTAAACGTAACGCCGCTACTGCTCGGCATGCTGCTACAACGACTGCTGCTCCAGTCATGTCGCCTCGCATCCATTTTAACGTTGGAACATCTTTTAAGCAAAGACCACCGCAATCGTATGTTACTCCTTGCCCTACTAAAACGATCGGCCTTTCTTCAGGCGACGTTCCATAGTAACTGAGCTCTAAAAAGATGGGCGGTTCGCAAGATGCCTTTCCCACTGACAGGAAGGCATTCATTACTTGGCTCTCCGCCCATCCTTCGACTTTAACCTCAACATTTACGCCAGATTTACACAATACTTCCACGACGTTTTGGGCAAACGTGGTCGGAGTCAAAAGATTTGCGGGCATTTCCTGCAGCTGACGTGTTAGATTTTGCGCTGCCGCTTTCTGGAGACCAATACGCCACCCTTCAAGATCGCAGACGCTCTCTTTGGTGGTGTACAGGTCAATAGCGGGTATAGTAATGCGAGTGGCTCTACTTCTTAGCTCTTGATAGGCCCATATGCCCAACGCTGCGCCTTCGGCAGCGGACTCAGCGTGCCCACAATCTTCGACCTCAATACGACTTGTATCTATCCTACCCAATTCCATACAGGCCTTGGCGACGGAACGACGAATTGTTTCCTTTTGCTCATCAAGTAACTCGTAAGGATTGTAGCCTAAGCATTCCTTGCCTAAACCAACGACAGCGACAGCCGAGTAGTAGGGAGTTTTATCAACCTCCACGGCGAACAGAATCCTTGCTTCGCCTCGTTTAGGCATTGGGCCTGACATGCGCAGCACTTCAATCAAACGTCCGTTCGTTCTCGAGACGTTATAGCGCCACGCTGCTGGCGTCAGAATGCCTGTATCTGTCTTATCCTCCTCATCAGCGTATACTCCCAGGACTAAGCCTCGGGACGGAGAATCTGCACAGATTTCGGTGTGTTGCAATTGCAGCATCTGATTAATGGCCTGATGAGCATATCTGCGCATCGGATTAATAATATTTGCGATGCATTTCGCGGAGGCATTCAAACGTAGCATTTTAAACATGATGGGGTGTGAAAATTACAATTTATCAATTTCTCTAAAACAAATTCTTTTAAAACGCAACCACAACCGACAGATAATTTTTTACAACTGAATTTTACATTTTTTTAAACGTCAACCGAAATTTATAAAACTATTGGAAAGCTAATGTGATTCGAAATGATTTCCAAAATTCTTCATTTATAAGGTATTCTTCCGAAAGGTTGTAAATGATGGAAAATTCGGGCGACGACCGTGTTAACGGACAAAATTGATCAAATCTACTGAGAACATGTTTTTATGAACTATTGTTGAAATTCAGTACCAGCACGGAAGGAAGAAGAAATGGCTTTCTTCTCCCAACCTCCTATTGCTAATTATATTGTCCTTAATCCTCTTGATACTTCATAAACGAATGTTGATTGCAGTGCAATATGTAAGAGAAAATCGGAATTATTCCAAACCAAGCGGTGTTCTTGCAAAAAAAATTATTGCAATTAATCAGAATTGGGTGATGACTGCCATAACTGTTCTCCCCAATACCACGATTCGCATTCGAACGGACAAGTCCTATAGACATCTTTAAAGCACAAGATAGTATCAGAAAACTGTTTATGTTTCTTGAGATGAGAATATGCACAGAAAATTTCTTTATCTTTTTCCCCTACAAACAGAGCCGATAGTCATCTGGCTTTAGTCCAAAAATTTATTTCTTTAGGATCAATAAATTATGTGAACAATTGCAATCGACGCGGGCACTTGAACTTTCTATCAGCCTTCAGTATTGAGCTAGTTACTGTTCGCAGTGAGTGCTTAAGGTACATGATACCACGTCATGGAATCACTGGAAATGAACTGCGAAAACCTTTGTTTTCCAAAAGGAATAAAAAATTGGTTTTTGCTCCGTACTCTCCGTACAACTAAAGCAGATAAATCTACAAAAATTTGAACGTATAATTCTATCGAGGATGCCGCAGTACCTCCATCGGCTACGCTCACTCAACTTTATAGTGAATTTCTTTTTATGTATATATATATATGTATAAATATGCATATAATATATATGTATATATATATATGTATAAATATGCATATAATATATATGTATATATATATATATGTATATATACATATTTATAAAAAAAAATTATAATAATAAAAATATATATATATTATAATAATAAAAAAAAATAATAATTAAAAAAAAAAATGTATATATATATATATGTATATATACATATTTATAAAATAAAGAAAGCAAGCTTCAAAATCTTCATAAAGTATAAAAATTCTTGGCCGAGTTTCAAATTTAAAATCCCTTCAATTGTCCATCTGCCCGTCTGCGCAACTGTGCAGTATCTGTGATAAATATTCTCCTGTTCGCAAAATTAAAGATATCGTCTATTAACTTGAAAAAGAATTTAAAAATTTCGCAAACTGTCCAAAGAACACGCCTACAATGCCCACACGTTTATTTGACAAAAACTGTGAACACTTCTGCTTACCCGGCTTTTTTCTTGTTACCTATAAAATACATACAAAACATACACACACCATATAAATGTCTGTAGAGTTATTCTGAAAATAAAAAAAAATCAGCCGCACCCACCCATAGAGTATCAAAATCTAGCTCTTCTTCAATTTTTTTTCGGATCGACGGGCCACGAACAAATATTATTTTCTTATTCGTTCTTGTAGTCAATAATTTCGAAGAGATGTGAGAAGAATGGAGAAATGTGCCGAGGCAGGTAAAGAGATTAGACTTTATGATGACTTAAGATAGTTATGAATAGAATATGATTTCGAATAACAACATTTAATGCGGTTTCTGCCAAGGTCTTGGTTCCGCTCTCAACTGCATCTAAAGAACTGAAATCTTAATTTTTCCTTTTCTTCAATTCTTACCTTCAAAATCTCTGTGTCTTAAAAATTCGTATTCCAATGTAATTTTGGAAAATTCCTCTTCTTTTTTTCTCCATTGCCATCAGTATTGTATTCGATAGCATTTAGTTTTTGCATTCATTTTATTAGGTCGAGTCATGAGTAACTTTCGTTTTTTAATCGGATACCTATGTCGTTGTCATTGAATAACAAAATTATATTAATTTAAGAGATGATAGCGAGGTAGTCAACCTTTTTGTTAAGTGGCGGGGATTTTGTTCCAATATTGCCTTAAAAGCTTATCGTCAAAATCGGGGGCGACATCGCGCCCCTTAAAGGAATTTTGCAAAGCAATTTCGAACTACTTCATCAGCTATCAGTCTATCACCGTATGCGCTGCATATTTTTTCAGCTGTCGCCTTAGCCCTATTGTCTCGTTTAAACTCCCAAAGCATTACATGTCGAGTATGCACTTTTGGCAGAAGACTAACTGAATCCTCATCTATAAGGTGAAAAAACCCGTTTGTTCCGGTGACTTACAGTGAGTGAGTAAATGCGAACAATGGATACTATCGATGTGGCTGCATTGGAAGTTACTTATGACTCAACCTAATAAAACCGATTAAAACCTAATTGTTTCCACCAGATGTTTTTTGCGTTTTTTAAATTTTTGTCGTGTTCTTGTGTGTTCGGCTTCGCTCTAACTGATATATCAATGTCGGTTGCCTTCTTATTCAATTTTGTTTTACAATATGTTTATATTAGTTTTTCCGCTTGGCAGCCTTATGCTTAGCGGCGGTCTTTAGTGTTTGTTGTTGGTGTCGCATGGTGTTGTGTGCTCAGTTTGCCAATAAAGTTTAAATTTCACAAAATTGAAATTTTATTTGCATAAATATTAATCTTATTTTTATTTTTTTATTTTTTTTTTTTTTTGGCACTTGCAGCTCTCCAAGCAAAAATCGTGCTGTGTTTTTAACGTTTCTCATGCATCCGCAAAAGATTTATTTTCTAATTTTGGGATAAATTTATTTACTTACCATCGTGCAGACACAATATCGTGGATATTAATCCTATAAAATGGAACGTAATGTGAACACTTTTTCGCTCCTTTAAAGACGCAGTTCAATAAAGCCATGTTCGTAGCTTTGAGCGAGCAGTTGGTATCATAAATGAAAATTTTCTAAATTTCTTAGCAATAGCTGTTTCAATCCCTTTCCTAGCAAGTAAATAAATAGCAAGACGTAAACTAAATTTTAAAAAGTTCCTTAAACCCGTACTTGAACATTGCCGTTGACGATGAACACTGATAGGCAGGCATACATCAATGTATTAGAAGACAACAGAAATGTAAAGCAACCAACGAATAGCTTGTTGGCATTAAGCTTAGTGATTACGATTCTGCATTCTTTACAAAGTCTTAATCGTTCATTAAGTCATTATGTTGCACCGCTGTTTTGTCTTTCGCTGTAAAACGATGCTCGGCGTTGTTGAACGTTGTAGCCTTTTAATTGCATTTGGTGGCAATTGTGGCGCGTGAGTTCGTGCAATAATTTGCAATTGATTTAAGAGGAATAACGGTAAAGCGTCGTTTTACGAGATAATCATTGTTGCCCGGCAGGAGCAAAACATTTTTGCTTAGTTTTACAGTCTACTTGAATTCCAAAAATTCTTTTCAAGATTGACTTCGCTTTGCATTAAAATATATGGGATTCAATAATGATGATGAACACTTATGTTCGTCTGATCTAAAGCGCCGACATCATTAACGGTGCCAGTAGCAAGTTATGTCTAATACTTATCTAGGAACACATTAGCGCGAAAAGTTCCAAAGCTGGAGAAAGTAATCAAGAAATGATTCCTTTTTCCACACCTATCACGACTGGGTAGAATTCAACTCAAATGTGCATCCATTGAGAGTTGAATAAGTAAACTATATGTGACTTTTCACGCCAATTGTCGGTAACGGTTCTGATGGGATGAAAAACTCAAAGATTTTCTTTTAAAATAAATTAATAAAATAATAAAGAAAATAAATAAATGTAAAAAAAATATAAAAAATAAATAAAATAATTAAATTATCTAATGCATCGGTAGCTAATTATCAATCAAAAACAAGTAAGAAAATTACATTCAATCGTGACCGAATCTTTTATACCCATCATCGTTATCCTAGATAAGAGAAAAAAAGTAAAAGAATTAAATTTTCATGCTCTATAATATGGAGTGGGCGCTGCTTTCAAAATAAAAGTTTTTGTCGCGTAGGCATGTGGGCGTTGTAGGCGTGTCCTCTGAAAAATTTAGGTTACTTGCAAACTTGTACGTGAGATTCTTCATTTTCGCTAACGGGGGAATGTTTACAACGAATATTGCACAATTGCGCGAACCGACAGATAGACAGACGGACACGTTTACGTGCATTCCAAGTATGAAACTGACCAAGAATTTATCTACTTTATGAAGGTTTTGAAGCTTGTTTCTCCGACTTATAAAAGCGTTGAAAAAAAAAATCAAAATTTTAATAAACTATAATATTGGGTGGGCGTGGCCAATTTTTTTCATTTTCGTGCAGATACTACAGCATCGTCCAGAGAATGTGCATTTAAATTTTTGGACACTTATCTGATATTGTTTATGAGTACTGAAAAAAAAAAAAACAATTTTTTATTCCCTTTGAAAAACAAAGGTGTTCTCAGTTTACGTGGTGCTGTGGGCCTGTTCTTCGACCGATTTGGCCAATTTTCAATACCAATCTGCGTGCAAGAACTGCAAATGTTTCCGCCAAATTTTAAGTCGATCGAAACATTTTTGCGGGAAACGTTTCCAAAAGACATTACACAGACGGACGGACGGACATCATTAAATCGATGCTGATCAAGCATATACATCCTTTTCGGGGTCCCGAAAGCTTCCTTCTGCAAATGTTTTTCTTGCCTGTGTTTTTTGATGAAACGTCTCTCGTACCAATCCAATTTCAGATATCAAAAACTTCAGCCTAAACATAGTGTGATTGCTTTTCTTGCCAAAAATTAAATTAAATCATGTCGTTTAATGTTGTGAAAGAGATTGTAAATTAATTGTCTAATACAATTTATCCTCTCCTGTGTGTATCTTATATTATTTGGAAGACACACACAAAATAGATAACAGCAATATTTGAAGTTCATTAGAAGTTCAACAGTAAAGACTATACAAACAACTCGTGTGCACAACAAATCTACTTATACTTTTCATTTGTTATTTCTTTTTTTTTAAATTTTTATATTTTTTTTTATTTGTAACTTAAACTTAAGTACGATTTGTAGTAAGAGCTTAAGTGTGTCGCAATGTTTGCGTGTGCAAGTCTGCGTTCCATTATTATGCTCCCTTTGTTAGCAAATACCATTTACTGCTGCATTGTATTCTTGTGGAGTGCTAGGTTGAGTATGTTTTGATTTCAGTATACACGAATCGCTGTATACCGCCACTGTTGTGTGACGGTGATGACGGTGATGACGGTGATGACGATGACGATTACAGTTGGAAGTGTAGTTTTAACTGATTTTGTATTCTGCGGCATACTTCAATTTGAAATCTAGTATTGTGAGTGCTAACGCAGGCTTTACGTGTTTTTTTTTTTGTTTTTTTTTGCGATTTTTTTCCCTTATTTCGAGAGGAAACGTAACAATGGCTCGTTATTAAAAAGTTAGAAAAAAAAAAAAGAAAAGTTGTTTGTCAATAATATGATTAATCCTTCCTGCTACCTTCTACTTGCCATGAAACTTCCATCAAGCAGCCAATCATACATTTCTTGTGCTCTACTTGCTTTTCTTAAAAAACATTTCTGATCAAATGCATATTTTTCCCTATTTTGTATAAAAATAGTTTAAATGATGGAGGGAGGGGGGGGAAAGAAATGAAAAAATATGTAACACAACACATATGCAAGCACGTATTTGTGTAAAGAATGGTTTAGTAATGCGCATCCTTAAGATATGCAATGAACTTAAAAAAAAGGTTTTTTTTTTTTGATAATATTCATGCATACATAAGTATATACATAAATATGTATATATATATATATCTACTCTTCAACATATTTTATGAGTTACGTGCACAATATATGCGGCATGCTTCCTCATGCTCAGATATCTTTCCCTACTTCACTATACATAGGTGTTTTTTGTGCGCTCAAAATTTTTCTTTTTTTTTTCTTTTCTTTTCTTCTCCGCTTATTTTAAAAAGTCATCAATGCTTGTTCGCTACTATCAATAAAGATTTATATCACAAGTCATCCCATTTTAAAGTGCAAATACTACCGTTAAGGATGCATATGTAGAGGCTTTCTTTCTCTTCCTCCCTTCCTCCATTCCTCCCTTCTACCACCTTTGCTATGCTTGTTTCCTTTTATAAAATTGCATAAATCTTTGTTCGAACCGCATATAACGCAAGAAAAAATGTGTTCGTATTGATTATATTTTGTGGTTGTTTACGTACACATTTATTACGCAGCATGTAGGAGTCTGTGTACAGTTAATGAATAACTTATGCGAAAGCAAGAGTGCGATGTGTTAATCTTCTTATATTTTGTTCTGAACAGTGCTTTAAAGTGCAATTTGAACGAATTTTGCAGAAAATACTGCTTAACAGCAATCCAATAAAATCTCCGAAGACTTAGGCTGTCATATCTCCCGCATCGCATCTTTGAAGAATATTAACCAATTCCTTGTCACACAATGCTTTGTAGATATGAAGTAAGAAGAATTTTTTTCTTTTCTAAAGAGATTAGCAATTAATTCTTCGCCTTTTCCTAAATCCAAATCATATTCAGTTTTCGATTTGAAAAAGGGACATTACTCCCGACATGTGTATATATTTGTCAAGTCTCCCAAATATCGTCATGACCATCGGTGCTACGCTGACACAGTATTTTCATTTCCGGTAAGGCAAGGCATAAGAATTTGCTCCCCTTTGTTCTAAGGATGAATCTCCAGAATAATTTTGAAATTTCAGTGTACAAAAATTATATCAAGAGACAGATCAAGAGGCAGAATTTGTCTTTAACTTATTCTGTAATACTTTGACCAACTTTGTCAACACATTTGCTACCTGCACAATTTCCAGGGAAAAGGGAAAGGGCTCTAAGCATACTTAGAAATATTAGTTTAGAGAAGCCGTGTGGAGCCGTCTACACCGTCAAATCGTATCCGATATCTGAGCAGATTTTTGGGAAAGTGACACTGCTCTAAGCACTGCTCGGAACCTCGCTGGGCACACTCTTTACAGTCTTTTACCGTTTATCTTACAACACTAGTAACTACGAATACGAAAGTGTTTGAAGCTTTATGGTCTGCGAGATTAACGCAGGCTATAGGATCAGTGTTATCATCATGTCAGATCAACATCTACTAACTTGTTGTAGCTTAAATGCGATATTCCTCAGGCGTTCGCGAGGGGCAAGCACATGGATGCGTTATATACGGATTTCTCAAAAGCATTCGATCATGAGCTTTCATGAACTTTTGATCTTTAAGCTTCGTCGACTAGGCTTCCCTGAGCATTTGTTGCCCTTGTCTTTCCTGGTCGCACACAAAAGATGTTATTTAACTCCATTTTGTCGCGGGAAATTCAGGTTTCCTCGGGAGTTCCGCAGGAGAGCCGTTTGGCTCCGCTGTTGTTTAGTTCACACACATTAACGATCTTCCTTCGTGTGTCCGCTGTTCTAAAGTTCTTCTATGAACTCAGTGCTTGAGAGAGAGAGAGATTGCAAACGGGTTTGGCATCTTTGAATAACTGGTGTGCTGTCGACAGGATGTCATGTAAGTTAAGCAAATGCAAGCAAATGTCCTTTTATTGGATGTCTCAACTGCCTATTTGCTATTCTATCCACAGTTGCGTGCTGGAGAATGTAACTTCCTTTAAAGGTGACTCAAGTTTAGCCTACTCATTGAGTTTTCCGTTAACACGGCTAAGCCGCTTGTGGGTTTTATTAAAAGATGGGCTAAAGACTTTTATTGTTAGGTATACTTGTAAACGTCAATATATTGCGCTTGTTTGCCCGATTTTCGAATACCTCGTCACTGTGTGGGCGCCTTGTAATCAATGATCGAATTGCGTTTGTTGAGAAAAATTTTCTTCTCTTTGCTTTATAGCTATCTGCCATAGGATGCCCTCAGAATTCTTCCATCAGCTGAAGACAGACCTAACCTGATATGGTAACCGTCACTGGCCAGGAGACGTGAAGTGATTGCAGCGGTTTTTAGAGTTAAATTGATTCAGGGCAGGATGCCCTCAGAATTCTTCCATCAGCTGAAGACAGACCTAACCTGATATGGTAACCGTCACTGGCCAGGAGACGTGAAGTGATTGCAGCGGTTTTTAGAGTTAAATTG
>KK502573.1:457187-467326 GCA_000688735.1 Glossina austeni
TTGTAACCGAAACCCATAATTGGGATATGATGGAGCAGGGTTACCATACGCGTCTCTGAATGTGTTTGAAGGGCCTCAATAGCAGATTTCTTCAAAGAAACAACAAAAGTAATGGATTTGAACTACGAAGAATTGTGAGCGCTTCATGCTTAGCGTCGGCGTGTGCTGAGTAAATCAATAAAAGTTTATGTAGAAGAAGGTCGGAAAGCTCGAATACAACCATTTTTACAGTAAACTGTGCACGCGACAACACATCGTTTGAAGGATCGTTCGTAGGATTACATATACGTGTCGCCACTATTTTTGAATGAATCCCTACGATTTTTAGGTAGTGCCAAAATTCAAAAGAAGTTTTTTTGACATTTCGACCATTAGTTTAAAAGTTCGAATAGTTTCAGCGACGCTACTTTTACTTTTCACTTTCCAAACTATGCAGAACTTAGAATGAAAAATGCTGCGTTTTGATGAGAAGAGATACCGTTCATAAGCAACAATGGCTTAAAAGATATTGTGCCGACTCTTGTTTGTTGAAGAAATAAATGAACAAAATCTTAACGCTGTGTTCGCCTAAATTCGGCAGCTGTTCCGGAACACATGTACCTTGTACCGCATTCTTTTCGAAGGCCGAAAATTCAAACTGATACCTTAATAATATCAGAAGGTAGGTTTTGCACGAATAGTTATCCATGCAAGGCCCTCTCTATTCAAAGTGGGCGCCGTGTTCGTTCATTTTTGACCAAAAGCGACAACTGCTTGAAGCTTTTACTGCACTCAAGACTCATATCAATAGTCAATCGAGTGGACAGCGACCGGTGAAAGTCGACCAAAGGGAAAAAAAACACAAAAGTCGACAAGAAAGGTTGTGGCGTCCATACTTTGGAGAGCCGCTGATATAACGTTCATTGACTTATCTTGAAAATGGACAAAAGGTCAACAGTGAATATCACATAATACTATTAATGCCTTCGAACTACAAAATTGCTAAAGCGAGCTCTTGATCCTACGAACTTGCTGAGTGAAGTGTATATTTAATGTTTATTTTGTGCCAAAAAACTATCCAAAATCGTGTTTTAAAAAGTTTCACGCTGTAAATACGTGTTTTGTGTTAGTAGAGTTTTCACTAGAGAGTAGGTACAGAGTATTTGCAAATTTGTCGCTAAATTTTATGATTTATAATTGCTATGTACGTTACTCGCCTTTGATGTCATCGTTTAATTTCTCTGTTAAATAGAAAACAACGAATTTTCTTTGAATTTGAGATTCATGCTAAATGTTTGCTTTTTCCCTCATGGCTGTGAGACATGTTGCAATGCCGTTTTATAACTTCATAAGCTCGTGGATCGATAGCACTAAATTTAATCAATAAATGATTTTTTGAATGAAAGTTTAATCTACAATGATTGCTTAGATTTAATTTAAAATTTTAATTAATTTTTTTATTGTGGTGACCATTCACTACTACACCGCTCATGGTATAGGGTATATTAAGTTTTTAAAAGCACCCAAAAAGGCTTAGATGAATCCATTCGGGAACATTTTTCGACCCAATCGCATGTCCGTCTGTCTGTCCATATATTTGTTTGTTCAACTTATACGACAAAAACCGCTAAGTAATATTGGATAACATTGGCTAGTTCGGAAAGAAATGTTGTCTGTTTTGGCCAAAACAAAAGTCGATGTCTTTATAGTGCGTAATCATTTTATCAAGAACAACGGAAGTCAATAGAGTGCAACTCTCAAGTAATGTTTTTATTTTGTCTTTATCAGCTCCTGTTGATACGAGATTTTGGAAACTATTTTTCGCACTGGCTTTGTGTTCAGTTATCGCCTTCCCATCTCTTCTATCTATCACTTTTGCTTTTCGCTGGGAACAGGACCACACTACGACGAAAATGCCGCTTTCGAACTTCCCTTGGTTTGATAAACACCGATCGAAACTTTTGCGCAGAATCAGACAAAATTTTTACCACACAAGCCTTACGATATCAGATATCGGATATATGAAAGCAGTGCTTCTTAAATTCGATGTTGGCTGTGAAAAAAAAGCAATTATATCGACTGTTGGGAAAAACGAAATGACTTTTCGCGCACTTAAATAGTATTTCGATCTATTAAATTGTTGTCAGAATTTTGAATTGATTGGACGCCGTTTGTAAACTGACTTTCATGTAATCATTCCCGCGAGAAGTAAGCCTTTGTAAGACAATAAGGTGTAGTTTTTAGTATTTTATAGTGAAGGCCGCCTCATTTTTTTTGTTTTTTTTTATTACCGGCCCTACAAGATTTCTCATGAGAAGCAAGTCTTTATAGGGGGACAGCAAAGCCTAACTTTTACTACTTTATAGCGAAAACTGATGAAGATTAATAAAGTATTTGGTAAGAGAGTTAATTTTGATAAGTTTAAGCCCCCCATGAAAAGCGTGCCATTATCGGGCTTTATCGCGAAAATAATCATATATTAAATAAATGACGAAAAGAGAAATGAATAAAAAATGAATAAATGATTGGCTAACTGTAATGTTTTTATTCGCTTTATATAGAAGCTTTTATATGGCAATGAATTTGCTTTTATGCGTAAATGCGTTTTACTATAAACTTTAAAGACAGCTTAATATTCACTGCAACTGAAAACTTTAAAGCTGCGAAGGATTACGAAAACTTTATGTTTATTAATTCTCTTAAAGTCTTTGTTAATTAATTGCAATCCGTTTTTATTGGACTGTACCATAAACTGATTTACAATTTAATGGTCGAGCAATTTTGACAGCTACAGCAAAAAAAAAAAAAAAAAAAAAACAAATAAATATAAAAATTTTATGAAAGAGCAAAGAAATATTATTAAATATGAGAAGAAAAAACCGTTATGCGCNAAAAAAAAAAAAAAATATTATTAAAAAAAAATTCTTATTGAACTTTTTCCTCATTTCCTCTGATCATTTTTCATCGTTCTTTCGCTTTACTTTTTCTCGTGCAGGCAAAACGCATACAAAGCAACGAACTGGCCGCCATTAAGGTGATAAAACTTGAACCCACCGATGACATACAAATCATACAACAAGAAATTATTATGATGCGTGATTGTCGCCATCCCAACATTATTGCCTACTATGGCTCGTATTTGCGTCGTGATAAACTGTGGATTTGTATGGAATATTGTGGTGGTGGTAGTCTGCAAGACATTTATCAAGTAACTGGACCATTGTCAGAACAACAAATTGCCTACATGTGTCGCGAGACACTTAAAGGACTTGAGTACCTGCATTCCATGGGTAAAATGCATCGTGATATTAAAGGCGCCAATATATTATTAACCGAATACGGTGACGTTAAGCTGGCCGATTTTGGTGTATCTGCCCAGATAACAGCAACAATAAACAAACGTAAAAGTTTCATAGGTAAGCAAGCAATGCAATGCAATGCAATGCAATGTAATTATATAACTTTTTTATAACATTTTTTAAATTCTATTAAATTGATTGATTTTATGATTATTTTAATATATTTAAAAAAGAAAAAATAAAATCTGATTCTGAACCCTTTGCAAAAATACCGAGCAATCAGGTGTGGAATTTTTGCAACGTTGTACTAATTGTTGTGGGATTGTTAGTAATCCGATCGAGATTATTTGTTGCATGGACTCCTCATGTGACATAATGTTGATAATATCGAACTATGCATGAGATGTTCCAAGCACCGCATAAATTCTTCATGAGTGTAACATTATCTGTTAATCCTCCGAGTTTGGTCCCACTTGTCTCTCTTTTTGTTCTTCTTCTTTCCGAATTATGAAATTAGATAGAGCGCCTTAAAGTTTCGTAAACCCATTCCAGAAGTTAAATTGAAAGATGGAGAGGTTAAGTTTAAAAGCGACAACACAACGGCGCTTGCCTTGACTTGACGGCGAAGTTATCTGCAGATAGTAAAATACGACAAAACTTTCCCGCCAACCTATTATTTGCCTTGGAAAATTGCTAGACCAAATTCCTCGTGACGTTAGGTTAGTTTGAGATGGCTGCCCTCATTGGCAGCAGGACGTTTTAGCTAAAGCATGGTAGAAACTGCCTGAAACTATTTAACTTAGGCGGTGCTTGAGTTCAATTTGTTACAGAGGAACCGGTTACCCATGACAATGTCAATCAGCTCGTCTTCTTCTTTTCTTTTTTTTTTTAATCTGTTACTGGCGGTGACTTCAATTGAAGAAGCTTTTTAGAGTTTTCAAACCACAGCAGCACAGCAGACGCGAAACAAAGACAAAAAGGCCTACAAAGAAACCCGTGAGCTCTTGTGCATTATAATTTCGTCAATCCTCCTCTTCAACCTGGGCTGAAAAGAGATAGTAAGAACTTATTTCTCTTTTTATCTTCACAATTACTGATAACGTGGCTTTTTGCAACAATCATTTTTGGGTCATCACGACAATCGCTGCTTTTCTTAGGCGTTTACGTACAAATGGGCTTGATTTTCGCAGAGAGAGTCTTTACCTGGGAAGTAGGCCGTAAGTTTTCCTCGAATCTCGCAAGATCAAAGCACTTGAACTGAGTTTAGATCACAAATTCGCCGAATAAAGATACGACCCGCCGTCCGTCCTAATACTTGATAGCGATTTAATTGTCGGTAAATTTAGTTTACTTGTAAGCTTAGTCCGAGGCATATAGGGGTCCGAGAGCACATGTGGCCAAATTTTAATATTATGTGTGTACACAGAAGTTTCCATACCTTTGCGAATTTCAATAAGACGTAAATAGGGGAAATGAATTGTTTAGAATTCAAACTTCGTCCTTCACATTTATAGAATGGTCAGAATTAAAAAAAAAAAAAACAGTTATAATGTGAATGAGAATTTACACATCCATCCATCCTCCCTCTCTTAGTTTCAATACAGATTTGTTTTAAAAATAAATTTTCATTTGCTTGCAAGGCCATTGAACTTATGTGCCGAGGACTAAAAAAAAAAATGTTGCAAGATTTAATTAAACGGCGAAGAAGGGGGTAATTTGTAAAGAAAACAAACCAACACTTGACAGCAGGACGGCCCTAAATAAAAATTATTTTAGTATCAAATAGGAAAAGTAAAGAAGAGACAAGACAAGTGAAAATAAAGTTTCATTAAAATTTGTCAAGAGACTGCTTTTTACAATTCTCTTTGCATCTGTCGGACACTTGGGAAAGAGTTTCACGTTTGTATATATATATAAATATATTTTTTTTTTTCATATACATTTTGGTTTCGCTTAGCAAATTGGCAAATAATCAACGTGAAGGTAAAAGAGAATATAAAACAAAAGTATAAAATTCACTGTAGAAATATATTAAAAAAGTTTTTTATAATGTAAGAGAACGAGTCTACGCTGAATACAAATCATCTCAAATAGTCTTCTACGGTCGTTAGTATGAGAGTTCATCATGCCCGAAAAGTCAATAGTTACGAAGACGTTCATGAATAACTTTTAAGTCAAATGAGGCTTTGATCCAAAGTAAGTAAAAGATCGAAAGAGTCTTTTAGAAGCTCAAATTAAATACGAAAGCTTTCGACATTCGAAATATTTTTATATAGTACTTCAGATCAATACATATATATATATATATATGCCTATAAGTCAGAGTTATCTACCTATTGAGTGAGGTTTGTGCCGAATCTCAAATTTAGTCGTATGATCATCAAATAGCACGACATGATTGTGAACGCCCCCCACAATAAATTGCAGACAGACAAACGGACAGACAAACATATTAAATAAATTCAATTTTAATAATTGTCGACGTAAATGGAAACTTCTCATACTCTCTTTGCCTTTGGAATCACTGAAGTCGGCCTTGGTGCAAAAGCACTGTTATTCGATTCAGACAATTCCGAAATCCATTTGTTTTATAAGGTGAGTTATGAAAAGGAAAGGAATTGTTGGATATATTTGTCAGTTCGAAACATTTATCTTATTTTCTTTGCCTACCTGCCTTTATGTTTCCATGCGGCAGAGCTAACCGCCTTACTCTAAGGTCACCTTAAGAAATCTTTTTAAATATTTCTTATATTCCTTTTGGGTTTTCAAAAAAAAAAAAGCAAGAGGAGAGAGAACGAGAGAAAACTCTTAGATACGCATTTCTATATATAAATCTCATTTCCTGTTAATTTATAACATCATCCGGATTTTAGGCCTTCTTATTGCTCGAACTTGACAGTTTGTCTGATATCTGTTGACGTTATCAGTGTTATCACACATTACTAATGCATATTTTTTTGCTTAAGCATATGTTCACATATTTACAAACACATTTAAAGTTTTTGTATATATTCTTCGCACAGTATGTGCATTTCCCTTATTTCCGGTTCCGCTTATTTATATGCAAATATTCTTTGAATTTAGGCCAAAATAAATTTACTCAACAAATTCAACATCGTTAAGCTTCTTTTTTTCCAGCACGTTTCTCTTTATAAATCTTTTTATTTTACATTTATTTTTTTACTTTTTTCTTTTTTCCTGACACCATTTCAAGGTTATTTATTTTGGCGAATACATAAACACACACGCACACATACCTCACATCATTTTTATAAAGAAAATTAACAACTATTTGCTTTCATTTGCAACAAAAAACGCTTTGAATTCGTTTACATTTTTTTTTTTTTTTTTTTAAGCGAAAACAAGATAATTTTTATTTATTTATTCGCTACGGTGCTAACATGGTTCTCAGCAAAAGATACTAAAATACAAAGTCGTTGCTTGAAACTAGTCCGCGGCTATGCTATCGACGAGCCAAACATTCTTCGTGGCAGTTCAAAATAGGCCGAAAATGAACCGATATCATAATCTTTCTTAAGAAAGCGGACAAAGCTAGAAAACTAAAGGAAAATTAATCCGCTTGAGTGGCCGAGTAGGCAAAAGTCTCCACTAGCAACTCTCAATGGTCGTGGGTTCAAATTTCAACTGAGGTAGAGTTTTTAATAGAGCCGAAAGCCTTACATGCTAGTGCTCTAAAACTTTAGTCTTAGAATTTATTCTCTGGCTAATAATAATAATAACAAAAATATAAGAAAATTAAAATTTTCCGACAAATATTTGACATAAAAGGAAGGAAAAGAAAAGTCTTGCATACAGCCATGCGTACAGAAGTCAATCGAATCTGTGAAAGAAACAAAGATTGTTTATAAGGCTCGATCATTGAGGATGACGCTGTGCATTAGCCCACGACAAAAATGTGATAGAAAGTAAGAATTAAAGATTTCATCCACCTTTAGGGGAGATGAAATAATGTGGAATTCAACAAAGAAGTCGAAATACCAGAAGGCTGACTGACTTAGCTCAACTGATCGATCCCGCTGTTGACCGCGCTTCTGTTCTGTGCAAAGTTTATATTTCTCATGTATCGCAATATATTCTCTGAGATAGATGAAAATTAATTTATGGCATTTAATGTGTGTTCACATCAATTTTCAAACAAAAAAAAAACAAAGTAAATATTTTTGGAATATTTACACAAAATTTACGTTTATTTAAAATATTTTTTTTTATGACCATAAAATGTAAATTTTATCGGGGAAATTTTCGCTACCGCCTCCTAACCCACAAACATTTGTTTTGCTTTAGACGATTTTATTCAAAAAAAAAAATTCTATTCTATAGTTTTGTACTTGGTTTACCAATACTTTGTTCGTCTCTCCAGTTTAAAATCATAACACTTTTCTTGCATACATGAACAACGGCTCATATGATTGCATTAATAAATGTACTTTTATGGTGTTAATGAATTTGATAAATTTTCATTATAAAGTCGAAAAATTATAAAACAAAAAAAAAGACATTTTTTTAATGAAAAAGTTGAAAGTCAAAATGAACACTTGAAATATTATTTGATTAAAATAAATTTTCACTTAAGTGCTTTTATTTTCATCTTAATTTAAATTATTTTTTTGCATTTTCTCTCTTTATATCTCTGAGCACCCATTCAAAAGCGGTTAGCGAATACGTGCTATAAAATCACGATAGGCAACAATATTCATACGTCAAGTGGGCCTTTTTTTGTTTTCTATTTTTTCTCTTTTTCTAATTTTTGCAAATTGTTTTGCTATTGTATTGATTAAAATATGAAGAGTTTGCGGCAATTTTGATCCCCTTTTCCCTGGAAAAAGGGAAATTTGGTAAAACAAATAATAATCAAAATGGTTCCCATTATTTTCTACAATATTTTGCAATATATTTCTGGCAACATGGCGATATCAAGTCGAAAGAACTTATTATGCGTTGGCAGCGATCCACCCACCGAGCCATTTTTGCACTTCTTCGACATTGCGGACCCGCTTGCCAGCCAGGCCATGCTGCACGGGCCTGAACAAATGGTAATCAAAAGGCGCCATGTCTGGTGAGTATGCTGGATGTGGCAGAACTACCCATTCGAGCTGCACCAGTGTATGCGGGGCAACTCTTGCAACAAGTGGCCAAAAAATGCCATTTCCAGGCAATTCTTGTCGCAATTTTTAAACCATTGTAACCGAAACCCATAATTGGGATATGATGGAGCAGGGTTACCATACGCGTCTCTGAATGTGTTTGAAGGGCCTCAATAGCAGATTTCTTCAAAGAAACAACAAAAGTAATGGATTTGAACTACGAAGAATTGTGAGCGCTTCATGCTTAGCGTCGGCGTGTGCTGAGTAAATCAATAAAAGTTTATGTAGAAGAAGGTCGGAAAGCTCGAATACAACCATTTTTACAGTAAACTGTGCACGCGACAACACATCGTTTGAAGGATCGTTCGTAGGATTACATATACGTGTCGCCACTATTTTTGAATGAATCCCTACGATTTTTAGGTAGTGCCAAAATTCAAAAGAAGTTTTTTTGACATTTCGACCATTAGTTTAAAAGTTCGAATAGTTTCAGCGACGCTACTTTTACTTTTCACTTTCCAAACTATGCAGAACTTAGAATGAAAAATGCTGCGTTTTGATGAGAAGAGATACCGTTCATAAGCAACAATGGCTTAAAAGATATTGTGCCGACTCTTGTTTGTTGAAGAAATAAATGAACAAAATCTTAACGCTGTGTTCGCCTAAATTCGGCAGCTGTTCCGGAACACATGTACCTTGTACCGCATTCTTTTCGAAGGCCGAAAATTCAAACTGATACCTTAATAATATCAGAAGGTAGGTTTTGCACGAATAGTTATCCATGCAAGGCCCTCTCTATTCAAAGTGGGCGCCGTGTTCGTTCATTTTTGACCAAAAGCGACAACTGCTTGAAGCTTTTACTGCACTCAAGACTCATATCAATAGTCAATCGAGTGGACAGCGACCGGTGAAAGTCGACCAAAGGGAAAAAAAACACAAAAGTCGACAAGAAAGGTTGTGGCGTCCATACTTTGGAGAGCCGCTGATATAACGTTCATTGACTTATCTTGAAAATGGACAAAAGGTCAACAGTGAATATCACATAATACTATTAATGCCTTCGAACTACAAAATTGCTAAAGCGAGCTCTTGATCCTACGAACTTGCTGAGTGAAGTGTATATTTAATGTTTATTTTGTGCCAAAAAACTATCCAAAATCGTGTTTTAAAAAGTTTCACGCTGTAAATACGTGTTTTGTGTTAGTAGAGTTTTCACTAGAGAGTAGGTACAGAGTATTTGCAAATTTGTCGCTAAATTTTATGATTTATAATTGCTATGTACGTTACTCGCCTTTGATGTCATCGTTTAATTTCTCTGTTAAATAGAAAACAACGAATTTTCTTTGAATTTGAGATTCATGCTAAATGTTTGCTTTTTCCCTCATGGCTGTGAGACATGTTGCAATGCCGTTTTATAACTTCATAAGCTCGTGGATCGATAGCACTAAATTTAATCAATAAATGATTTTTTGAATGAAAGTTTAATCTACAATGATTGCTTAGATTTAATTTAAAATTTTAATTAATTTTTTTATTGTGGTGACCATTCACTACTACACCGCTCATGGTATAGGGTATATTAAGTTTTTAAAAGCACCCAAAAAGGCTTAGATGAATCCATTCGGGAACATTTTTCGACCCAATCGCATGTCCGTCTGTCTGTCCATATATTTGTTTGTTCAACTTATACGACAAAAACCGCTAAGTAATATTGGATAACATTGGGTAGTTCGGAAAGAAATGTTGTCTGTTTTGG
>KK502573.1:467361-489352 GCA_000688735.1 Glossina austeni
TGACATCGGTCGAAAGATATGCTCACCATATAAATTCCGAACACCTCATTTTTTCAAATAAAATGAAAAATGTATTCCTTGCTCATTACTCATAAACTATAGGAAATAAATGTACAAAAGTTGGAACGCATATTCTTTGGGCGATGCTGTAGAATTTGGGCATAAACATGAAAAAAATTGACCACGCCTATCCAATATTATAGTGTATCAGAATTTAATTGTTTTTCCAAGACCTTTATAACGACCAGAAACAACCTCAAAAACCCTACGAAGTATATAAATTCTTGGCCAGTTTCGCATTTGGAATGCGTCTAAACATGTCCGCCTATTCGTCTGTCCATTTGTCTGCTTGCGGAACTTTGTAGTATTTGTGGTAAACAGGCTGCCGTTAGCGAAAATGAAAATATCGCCTACAAATTTGCAAAAGAATTTGGAATTGAGCTAAACTTTTCAAAGGACACGCCTAGAACTTCGACATACCTCTACAACAAAACATTTTATTTTGAAAATAGAAAAATTCTACTGCGCCCATTCCATACTATAGAACATGAAAATTTAGTTTTCTTACTTTTTGTCTTTTTCGGCATAACAATGGTGGGTATAAAAGATTCGGTTCCGAACGAACTTAATTTTCTTACTTCTTTATTTATTTATTTATTCTTTTTTTGTTATCACATTTTAATAAAGCTATAGTGCGAATTGAGAAAGTTTTAGTTATACATTTTTATCTTAAATAATTAACTTTTCTTTAAAACTAACACATCGGCCAATTATTTTGAAGTCTAACACATGGCGCTGTCGTTTTTACGAAAAACATCCGTTATTTGTAGAAAGTGCTATCTGTCGAACGAGAATTCTTAAAATTTCAGGATGTCGTTTCTTCAGCTTGCGTTGTGTTGTGCTTTCACTGAAGCTTCTACGCAAGTGGCTTGAAATTGGACATTGGTTGGGCAAAAGTGCTGCATATCAACTCTTCTCTATCGAAAACAAGAACTTAGCTGCGGTGTCCTGATTTTATATTAGGTTGTACGGACATACATACACATTAGAACATGCCAAGAAATTGATCGAAGATTATGATCCTAAGGATCTTAAAGGGTCGCGTATATGTAGCTTGGGTGTGAAAAAGCCTGTTTTTCAAATAATTATCGCATTTGTTCACAGCACCGAAAGCACCCACGTGCTATCGATTTGGAGCGCTATTTCGTATTGTTGAACCGCAGCAGGGAATATTTTTTCATGCGATATTTGGGATTATGGTGGATCAACAGTTCGCCGATTGCGAAGGTCCTGGTGGAAGCCGTGCAACACAACTAGAAGACAGCAGTCAACTGGCAGGGCATATTCGTCGATTAGCTTGAAAGGGAAAAATGGTTGAAAGAGAACATTATGCGACACTTTTGGTCCGATTGAAGGAAGAAGTTGCCAAAAATTGCTTGAACAGCGCTTTGATTTGCTAAGCGCTGGACTCACTGTATCAATCTAAAAAGGACTTATCGTGATGCACAAAATCGTATTTGGTAAAAAAAAATTGATACCTCTTAGTTCCGGTACTTATTGATCAAAGCGATTATACAGACTTCAAACATTAAGAAAAGAAAAGAACTGTACTCTGATTTCTCCTTCGGTTTAATCTCCTTAGAATTGATTTCGAAACTCAAACGTTCAACTAAATTAATTCCTATTTTTCCTTCTAATAACCATTTTCTGTCATCATGTCGAAAAACGGATGCCAAGTTAGCCATCTAGACATTTTTGCATCAACTTTGTAGATTTTTAATGCATTTTAAGGACAACTCGGGGATCAAAGTCATTCCTTCTGTTGGTCAACCCCGTGTCGAACAATATATTACGAAGAATATTAGGAATACTAGTGACATAGGAATAATCTTGAATGCGAAATCAATCATAAACTTACGCTTTAGTAATCGATAGAAACTGAACAAAACGAGGCTGGTAGGCAAGTAGGCAAAGTCGATTGGCAGCCGTACGTCGTTGAAAGAGGCAAAGGAAAAATCTCTCCAGTTCCATTTTTTTTTGCTCTAAGCCAGACACCGAGTTAGGTCATGCACGCGAACGTCAACTTCAATCCTAAATATAGTCAAGAATGTGATTATTTTGTAGAAATTAATCTTTTTGAAAGCTCTCGATAGCTTTCTCCATTATCAGGAGGGCAAGATTTTCAGCTTGGAGTCTTAGCAATCTAAGCTCAAGCGATGCCATCCCAATACTAAACTTCTCTCGTGGTTACACAGCCCATTAGGGACAGTCAATTATCAAATGTGTTGCCGGATGTACTCGCTTTTATGACGATCTGAGGCACCGTAAGACGCAGCAAAGTGCTTTAGCGGACAGAATTAATGAAAGTCCCCTTAATTCTATTCGCAGATTCGTCCGGAGAACAGACGTTTCTTGCAAATAAATCCTTTGCAAAATAGGCCTACAAAGCCAGAGACTTTGTTTATAGCCGAAAAGCCGGCAATTATTCTTGCGCCGTCACCCTCAACTCTTTAAGTCCTTGCGTAGAGGAAGCTTAGCAGAGACAATTAAAATGATCTCTGAAAGCAATCAATAGAACTATTAATTACTGTTAGTTTTCATGCACTGATCCAGTGTAAGGCATGGACACAATATACACAAACAACATCAGCCTAGTAGTAGTTTAAGTCCTACCATCTACTTGATGCACTGATGACTGCACTAATGATTGCTTTAATGACGAAAGGTAACAATGAACTCTGAAATCCGATAATAATATGCCTATGTTTTCTTCTTTCATAAACTGTACGACAATATGTTTAATGTTTAATACGTATTTTTGTGTTTGTTGTTGCGTGCTTTCAAGATGTTGAAGTAAATAGAAGTAAATCTCTACATATTGTCCTCTTTAATTTCGTTCCGCTAAGGAAGAGGAAATAGTTCTGCAGAAGATAAAGATAAATGCCATTTCAACCAGACTTGCATACATGGTTAGACACGCTATGGAACGCTATGGCAGCAAAACATAATCATTTCTCCCGACACAGCGTGAAAAGTATTCTTTCTTTTTTACACTTTTTCACTGACACTTGTATAAATTCTTACAGACATTTGCTGTGCAAATGAAATCGCTTGTAACAACATTCTGACATGTTATGTATAATATTCATAGCAAAAAAAAAAAAAAAAANTATTCATATTCACTAAAAGCATGAGTCCAGTCGCTCTTTTAAAAACTAATTGTTCGTAATTCTCTTTCTTCCTGATTCTTTATACTTTTTTTCATAGAAAGATTTGTTTGGAATTTTTTTTTTTTTTTTTTTTTTTTTTTTTTTTTTAATAATAAGGAATATGAGAGGTTTCTTTTATCTTTTAGTTCATTAACTTTCGTGTAAACTTTCCTGGCCGTTTATGTTATAATATGCGTTTAGTAGCATTATTGTTCTATTGTTGTTCTATTTTATTTTACAGTTAAATTTAAATACTTTTATATAAACAATACACATTTCTCATAATAACCATAACGCACAACAACAAAGTTATGTACATTTTTTTTTTTTTGCTCACCGAACTCGATGTGTGCTCTCCGCTTACCCCTTAAACAACATTTGTTATAACATAAAATAGTTGAAGGCAACACATTTGTACAAGAACTATATTTTCATACTAAACATATTGTTTATGAAACTTTTGAAAGAGAATAGAAAGCAAAAAAGACAAGAAAAAAAGCTTCCAAAAACCAAAATGAAATCAGGCTTTACTTATTTAACATGGTAGCGTGGCCTGGCCGGTCGGGTGTCAGTTACTGCTGTTGTGCTATTGCCGTTGTATTAATTTTTACTGTTACCATAGAGTTTAAAAAACTTTTGTTGAAAGAGCCCACGAGCAATGTGCTGTTTTCGCTGTAGTTGGTTAGCACATATGTGTACAGTTTTAATGAGTTAATGAAAATGGAGTATAGAAAACAAGGAAGAGAAAAGAAAATATTTTACTATTACCACTATTTTATTTTATTTTTGTACTCATCACCGAAGGATCAGGAGTATATTCATTTTGTCAAAACGTTTGCAACGCCCAGAAGGAAGCATCAGAGACTAAATAAAGTATATATATATATATATTATTGATCAGCATCAAATGCGAAATCGATTTAAGCATGTCCTTCTATACGTCTGTCCGTATGTGTGTAATGTGGGGCCGTAAAAACGAAGCTATCGACTTTAAATTTGGCAGACACATTGGAAATTCTTGCACGCAGGTTCATATTGAAAATGGATGANAGTATGTAACACGCATTTGATCCTTCAACTATCATATTTCCAAATTCTTAATGTATCGTTAAGGCGAAACAATTCCTCAGCCTCACTTAGCTACATATACTAGAGGGCGCTATCGTGAAACTCTTTATTCTTAGATGATTTCCTTTAACGAAAAGTTGAATTTTTTTGTTTTAACTCTCTCTTAAACGCTGTGTAAAGGTAAATATCTTATTTAAAGATGACGATTATGAATACTTGCGGTTTTATGGAATGCTATTACAATCTCTTCCTTTTAATACAAACTTTGTATAACCTGAAAGTAAAGACATTGATATTATGAATAAAAGGCAATTTGACACAAAACAAGCAAAAAAATTGTATTCGGTCGTGATCGAATCTTTCATACCCGTCGCCGTTATCCTAAAAAAGACAAAAGCAATAAAAGATCTAAATTTTCATGCTCTATAATATGAAGTGGGCGTAGCTGATTTTTCTTATTTTCATTGTGGGCATTGTAGGCATATCCTTGGAAAATTTTATATCCTTTCCAAATTCTTTTTAACGGCAGATACTACACAGTTACGCAGACAGACAGACAGATGAACAGACGGACATTCCAAATTTGAAACTGGCCAAGAATTTATATACTTTAGGAAATTTTTGAAGCTGGTTTCCGCGCTTCATAATGGTGATAAAAAAAAAATAAAATTTTGATACACTATAATATTGGGTAGGCGTGGTCAAATTTTTTAATTTTAGTAGAAGAACTACAGCACGGCCCACAGAATTTGGTAGATTTATATGCTCCAGTTTATAACTAGTGAACAAAAAAAACATTTTTTTGTATTCTTTTTGAAAAATAAAGGTGTTCGGAATTTACATGGTGGGCGTGTCCTACGAATGATTTCACCCATTTACCAACCGGCGTGCAAAAAGAATGCTTACCACAGATCAAGGGAATATTTACAACAGACCTTACACCAAGCACGGACGGATGGACGGACAGAGTTGAATCGATTTAAAATTTGATGGTGATCAAGAATATAAATATATATCTACTTTGTGGGGTCTCTTATCTCTCCTTCCGAGCGTTGCAAAAATTTTGAGAAAATGACTGTACCCCTGATGGATATAACGAAAAGAAAAAAGAAACAAAGCAAACGGTTTTATTCCGCTGAAAACGAATCTTTGACACTCAATATCTCAAATCAATTACAAAAGTAATTAAATGTGGGCGTGTAATTCGGTCAACGATTACGTAGGCGTTTTGCTGGCGGTAAGACATTTTTACATCGGTTTTGAAGTCAATATTTCTTACAAAATAAGGGCCACGATTTACAGTTGTTTCATGGGCATGCTTGCTGAAGGCTAAATCTAATATAACTCCATCTTGGTCGACCCTCTTGATGTCCATGATTACATCCTCATGTTACGAAAAGGTTCTCAGAATCTCACCTATTCGAAGGTATGTGTTTTGAATTCTAATCCTCCTTTTAAATGGACATATGGAGTGTAGATGTGTTCGCACTTAAAATAGTTATAAACTTTTACCATTCCTTCCTTCTTTCCTGTCCTTCCTTTATGGTACGAAAGATAGGAGGAATTTAGAAAAAGGGGGATTTTTTAAGAAAATTTCTCGTCTTTTTCATCACGTTTGCTAACCTGTGTTAGGGAATTCTTCATCACTTTTATTTCCAATCGAATAGAGCGGTTGATTGGTGCGATTCAAAAACTTTGCATCAATCGCAAAATATATGAAAACTTCAGCGACCAACTGAAGCGTGCTTATGTTATCCATGGAACGACAAATTGTTGGATGTAAGAAAGTTTGCATATTTATGAGCAAGCAAAACCACGCTTCCATGCATGCCAGTTAAATGTTGTTGGGTAAACATCATCACAGCATCAAAGTAGCGACGTGCACACATACAAGCCACGTACAAGTTTGAAGCGTAAGTTCCTGTTTGTGAAAGGAAGAAAGAAGAAAAATCAGCTCGCACTCTTGTAACGCTTTTCTTTTCTCTTCTTCAGTTTCTTCTTTTCAACTAAATGGGTTTTGCTAGTTGTTAATGACACTGATATGTTTGTTATGTCGATGTATGCGGTATGTATGTATGTGCATATGCGTGTTTTTTTTTTCTTTTATTGAATCATAAAACCATTTTATATATGAAAGCATTTTTTTTTTTGCTACGAACACAATTTGCCACAAGTACCGCACTCATCGTATGCTCGCTGAGCTTACGTACGTTTGTGTTGATATTTCTTCATCTCATATTTTTCTTTTTTTTTTTAATTCTGACATTAACATTTATTTTAGTATTAATACCTGGGTGCTATTAAAGTGAAACATAAAAAAAAGAAATAGGAAGAGAAGAGCAAGTTCACAATGCTGATGCTCGTTTTTCACATACAACTTATCATTTATTTATTTCCTCGATGTTGCGAAAGTGGGTGGTTTCATGCTCTCTTGATATGCAAAGTCAGAAACCATTAATGAATAGTCCCATCATTAGTACAATGATATATGTATGTACATAGAAAGATGGATATATGTTACGTAAGCGAAGTAGAAGAATTACTTTCCTTTCGATACATGAAGTGTGCGGGCAGTCGTGGCAGACCCTGTTGCACTCTCTACTATCTGAATTTGAGAAAACCAAGGAGAAGAAAAGATTATCCATTTTAATTCGGCAAAAGGATTCGTTAAAAAAATGCTTGAGAAGTTCTTGAAAAATATTTTTCCTTGGAATTGGACGGTTCTTCTTGCTTGATTAAAGAAGAAACGCAATAGAAGATTGAGAGAATAAATATAGAGCTGAGCATGTCAGCTTACATGTAGAACGAAGCATGATAGGCCACACCGGCTGCTTGTTGTGACCATCACTTACTGCCGTTCCTAGGTAGAATGCCCATTACGAAGAGTTAGAAGTGAGGTCAGCAGATCTTTTTCGGTGACATTTTGACGTCTTAACCATTTCCATGCTTCTTTCGAACGTATGGAACTAATCGATAACGGAAACGAAATTTTAAAAAGGAAATAAAAGCAATAATCCTTCATATAAATTACAAATTTATTTTTGCACGTAAGCAAATGCTTTAGGCTGTCATTTTTATGCCCATGAGGGTTATGTTGATTTTGTCAAAACGTTTGCAACGCCTAGAAGCCGAAGTTTCAGAGACTCCACAAAGTGTATATATTCTTGATCAGCATCAAATTCTGAATGGATTTAAGCATGTCTGTCCGCCCATCCGTCTGTTGTAAATATTGTCCTAAACGCAACACTAAAGCTATCGACTTCAAATTTGATGGAAACATTGAAAGCTCTTGCGCGCACATTGGCATTGACAATGGGCCACATCGTTCGAAGAACACGCCCACAGCACTATGTAAACTGAGAACACCTCTGTTTTTCAAAACGAATAAACAGCTAATTTTTTGATCATCATTCATAGACTATAGCAGATAACTGGGCAAAAGTTGGCATATTCCGTAATACTACCTGTATGAAAATGGGCATAATTGACCCCGCCTAACCAATATTATGATGTATCAAAATTTCATTTGTTTTCCGTACCTTTATAAGGCGCCGAAACAAGCTTCAAAAGCGAATTCTTTTCAAGTTTCAAATTTGCACATGTCTGTCTGTCCACCTCTCCATCTGTGGCAAACATATAATACTTCCGCTAGCGAAAATGAAGATATCATCTACAAAAATGCAAAAGAATTTGGAAATGACTTAAGCTTTTCCGTGGACACGCCCACAACGCCTATGCGGCAAAAGCTCTTATTTCGAATATAGAAAAAATTAGCCGCACCCACTCCCTATTATAGAATATGAAAATTTGGTTTTGTTACTTTTTTTGTTTTTTTTTAAGATAACAGCGAAGGGTGTAAGATATTCGGTCACGACCGAATATAATTTTCTTGCTTACTTTTTTTGGCAAATTGATTTGAATTTTTGGTAAATAATCGAATTCATGCTTACCTGAATACAAAATTTTTTTGCAAACTACATTAAAATATTAAATTTTTATAAAAACATTGTTTACTCTGACTTGGCACACGACATGTTAGGTTTATAAAGATTCTTGCTGCTCGGTAAACGTGATAGGTTGACACAGCTTTTACTGCTCATCTCTGTAGACATTTTACTCGTAATATTGACTTCGAATACCCTATGCGACTTAATCGCATTCTCAAGGGTCTCGAAGTGTATAAGAAATTGTTCACATGTTTTCCATAATCTTAAAAGCTTTCAGTCACAACTTATGTAATGGAAATTTTACAATCCTTCATTCACACTAAGTGAAGGCTTATTACTAAAGTCAAGATATTATTTATTAAAAGATCGTTTAACAAAAGTCTCATATAGATATAAAAAAGCGATTGCAAAAAAAAAAAAAAAAAAATTATATGTCCGACCATACTTCCGTACGCGAAAGAAGGCAAGAATATATTTTACTAAGTGATCATTTAACAAAAGTCTCATATACATAAAAGAAAGCATTTAAAAAAAAAAAAATAAATAAAAATATATGTAAGACCATACGTCCCTATGCCAAAGAAGTCAAAAATATATTTTACTAAATGATCATTTGACAAAGATCTCATAAACATATAAGAAAGCTTAAAAAAAAAAAAAAAAAAAATTATATGTCAGACCATACTTCCGTACGCGAAAGAAGCAAAGTTTTCGTAAAATTTGAATCCTCGCAAATCCAAATGTGGTCTGTAACGAGAACACACTGTTCACGAAAATCGACTCCTCTCGTCTTTCGTTTTCACGTCTATGCTATGTTTTGCTTATTTAAAATGTTTGTTTAATTATTTACATGAAATCTCGTATATAATTTTCTATAACAATTAAGGGAAACAATCACAACGCATTAAGGCAAGGATTTTAATTTCGTATTTATGCAAATATGTGTTGTGATTGCCTCACAAAACAGAACGTTAGTTAGTTAGTTAGTTAGTTGAAAAAAGGAAATAAAAACAAAATTTTACATTTTGTTGCTTGCAATTAAGTAAAACTTAAAATGCAATAAAATTGAAATATATTTTGAAAATAATAATAAATTAAAAATAATAATAATAAACCCCTTGTGCACATTGCAGGCACACCTTACTGGATGGCTCCGGAAGTTGCTGCCGTTGAACGTAAGGGAGGCTACAATCAATTATGTGATATATGGGCGTGTGGTATAACAGCCATCGGTACGTATTTTCTTTTCTAAGGCCAATGTTTTCAATTCTTTCTTCTAAGAATAAAGAAAATAAAAGATATTATTACCCGTTTCACTTGGCATATCTGTGTGTGTGTGTGTGTGTGTGTGTGTGTTACCAGCATATATATATAGAGCAGTCGCTTTGCTATTACAAATCGTTTTATACGCAGTGATTACGTTTTCTTTTCTTTTTTAATATAAATTTATACTAGCAACCAATTACTCTTTGTTCACACACACAGACACACGCACACACAATTTATACACAAGTTCTTCGAATGCGAAAGGTCATTAAGCATTTAAGTGCTGGTGGTAAAAATACAATACCATTACATATTAGTAATGGCCTCCCACTGATTAATATGAAAAAATATATGTTTTTTTATGTTTTTTTTTTGTTTTTCTTGGTTTTTGCTTTATCTTTACAGAACTTGCTGAACTACAACCGCCCATGTTTGATTTACATCCGATGCGTGCTTTGTTCCTCATGTCAAAAAGTGGTTTCAAGCCTCCAACTTTAAGCAATAAAGAGAAATGGAGTCCAACGTTTCATAATTTTGTTAAAACCGCTCTAACTAAAAATCCAAAAAAACGTCCAACCGCTGAACGTTTACTACAGCATCCGTTTGTTCAGGGTGAAATGTCCGTTAAGGTGGCCAAGGAATTGCTACAAAAATATATGAGTCCAAATCAACAATTCTACTATAATTGGGACGGCGATGAAGAGGTGAGATAGAGAGAGAAAGAGAGAGAGAGCATAATTTGATACCAAACGATTAAACATAAATTTACCCGAACTAGGCTGACCGACCATTCAATGCTCCCCGCATCAATTGAAAATTAAAAATTTAATAAATGAATGAAATATTTTTGCCTTTTTATCATCGATGGTTTGAGGGATATATTCACTTGGTCAAAATGTTTGCAACGCCCACAATAGAGCTTCAAAGACGACACAAATTATATTTATATTGCTAATCAGCATCAAATTCTATACCCATTCAACCACGTTCGTCTGACCGTTTGTTCGGTTGTCAATACGTCCGTCTGTCCAATGTCTTCTGTAAACATTCTCCTTGCCGCAAAAATGAAACTATCGACTTTAAATTTTTCAGAAACACCGGAAGTTCATGCGCGCAGGTTGTGGTATTGAAAATGGGCCAAATCGGTTGAAAGACACATCCACAGTATCACGTAAACTGAGAATATTTCCCTTTTTGAATTTCAAATTTGAAATGCCATTAGGCATGTCTGTCTGTTCGTCTGTCCACCTATCCTTCTGCCCAACTGTGTAGCATCTATGGAAACATTCTTCCGTTCGCAAACATGAAGATATCGCCTACAAATTTGCAAAAGATTTGGAAATGCGCTAAACTATGAAAAATCCTTATATGAAAGGATGCTTACGTGGTCTAAATCTACAACCGGACATTTTATTTTAAACTAATTTCTTGCATTAGTTATTAAGAAATACAACTTTTATTATAGAATGATGATTGAATTTAAACAAAACGCGGAACAGAATTCTAAAAACTAAATTTGTCAAGGTTAAGTAGGATTAGCTATTTTTAGTCCTTACCTATTGTCCTTCAAAGATTAACTGTTTTTGCCTCCGAAAATTACGATTTCCGTGAGAAGCTTTCGCTACAAATTCGATCTCTTTCTCGTACAAAATCTTGATTTAATAAAAATATTCATAGGAAAAAAGGTTCCGAAAAGGGTTCCATTCCCGGCCGCTGCCTTTTAATATATTAAAATAGTACTTTTCACTGACTCTTTGCCAAAAAAATTTGCAAATATTTTTTATATAGTGACAAATTTGAACTAAAGAATTGTAGGGAGAGTGATCGTAGAAACGGTCCGATCCGATAATCCAACTTTAAGTAGATTAACTCATAGGTGCACGTTGCACAGTGCGAATATAACGAAAACTCTGACATGCAAGTTGGACACGCATTAGGCGGAGACTTAACGTGTCTATCTAAAACCCTTCACAGTGTGACATACATCCGCACAAACTTAATATATCACAATTAATGTAGGGTACAAAAATCGACTTTTGTAAAGAATATTTAAATGCAAGTGGAATCTCAAACTTAAGATCTCAATAAGTTTACAGTCATAATTAAAGTGCGTGTGAGAGAGAGAGAGAGGGTGGGGTGGGGGGGGCATAGGTGGTCAATTGTTGACTAGTAGTAGTAGACTGCTGTATCAAGGATTTTAAGGGATTTTTGAGATCACATGAACCCGACTGATGGGAAAAGCATATGAGACCGAGTATTGAGATCGTGTTGCCGATGGTTTTGAGATCGTCATCATTGTGCCATAAAGTACAGAAATGACGATTAAATCCATTTTAATTTCCTCAATTCGTCCGTGCGGGAATCTCTCTATATATATATATATATATATATATATATATCTTATGATTTCGTCGTTGCATACTTCGGAGAGCTAGAAATTGTTGGCAACTAATCAAACTCTAAGAGCAGCCAAAATGTATGTGATTTTTATGATGCAGAGCATTACGACGAAGAATTTAATTTTTCTTTTTCTAATTACATACAAACATATACCGATACGTTCATAATACGTATATAATTACAATGTTTGCGTATTCTATATGAAACTAATGAAAAACTTTTCTCTTTTCCCTCCTCCTTTCGTTAACTAATTGCGAAACATTATTTCACATTTTCTCTTCTCTTCTCTTCTTTTTTTTTTTTGCTTTCCTTCTTTCGCTTTTTGCTCTTTGATGCTTTAAAATTTTCGTTTTTCATTTACTGTGTCGTACCATTGTATTATGTTACTGCTGTTTATGGTGCTGCTGCTGCCCGCTTATGGTGGGGGAATCCGGCTAAATAATTCTCGGGAATAATTGTGAAAAACAACGATAATAATAACAATAACGATAACAACAACAACAACAACAACAACAACAACGTCAACCATAATGAAAACAACGAAATAAAACAGACTGTTGCCAGCGTGCCACAACGTATAGCGAGCAAAATGACATCAAGGCCAAATGGTATTTCGCCACAAAACCACACTTTAAAAACAGGTACGTGCACAAATACACATCCAACTAAGCACTAATGCACATGCTTACAGCGCACTAATCAACACTAAAGATATTTGAGAAACAGTAAAAATGCATATATTTACACACACACACAGCATAGTGACTAACTGGCATAAGCACATCGATGCATGTTAGTATTATGTGGCACATATATGCACATAAACGATGTATTTGTGTCTCTCTCTGTGTGTGTGTGCATGTGTGTGCATGTATGTGTGTTTGTGTTTGTGTTTGTCACATTGTGTCACAACTGAACTTTTTAACATTCCAATTTACTCGTTGTTTGACACTTATTTAAAATACACAAACACAAATACACATATTGCAGATTAGTGAACAATTTGTTAAATGCATTTCTCACATAAAATGTCAATTGTATTACAATTTGCAATTAATTTTTCAATTTTACCCTTTTGCGGTTATTTCGTTTTATTTTTTGATAGTTTTTTCCATTTCTTCAATTAAAAAAAAACAAAACAAAACAAAAACAAAAAAAAAACACAAAACAACAACCACAAAAACAACAAGAACTTATTACTAATTGATTAAATGTACATTTTTTCATCCATTCCAGGCATGGTAGCATCAAGTACATCACAATGGAGCAACGATCGTTCATCTAGTCCCGAAACCTTGCCGAGTGACATGTAAGTACTTTATCTGCTTGATATCATCTTTTGTTGCCCTTTTTTTCTCTTGTTTTTTTTTTTTTTTTGATTTTTCTTTAATTTTTAATATTTATTAGAATTCTTTGAAATTCTTCTATGAATGTGTTGTTGTTTGCGTTTTATCATTACTACGAAAATAGAGATCTTAAGCTACAGCGCGTACTGCGTATGCAAACATTAATACCCATCACCTACAATTGAAGTCTATTCCAAATAGAACAATACAAAGATCGGAGTAGAGTGTAGCGTAGAGGATGACATAAAACAAAGTTACTTACCATCCATCACTTGTATTATTATTGTTTTTTTCTTCATTTCATTCATCGTTTACCTCAAGTTTCATATATTTCTTTGAATCATGAACTGCTTGTATCGTTTGTGTTGTGTTTTTTTGTTTTTCTTTTGCCCTTCCAACGTTTACTCATTCAAGATTCATATGTTGACGGATCGCATTCAGTTTGTAACTTAATTTGTACACAACTGATATAAAAAATTTATATCAAGGGCAAGTAAATAAAATTTCCAACATAGTACGCACGGAGGGATAGACAGAGATAGGAAGGAAGAATGCAAGAAACATTTTATGCCGAATTCGAGTGACATAAGTAAGGGATATAAAGATTTCATTTACTTTTATAGATTTATGAGGAATCAAAGTCCTCGTTCCTCGTTTTGAGTTCACATGTTGCTCATCTCGGAAGAGGGAAGTCTTAGGTTCAGTTGGTGGTAAGATAATTTAATTGCATTACAACGGGTTTGGGGGAAACCGCTGCCTTCTGAAAACAGCTGTTTTTTGATTGAAATACGGTAAGCTTGGCGAAAGACAACCTTGTAGGAAGTACAACTCAGATGACATCCACCATTGCCCGAGTCGAGGGACCGACAAGTGCCGTTGTTTTGTTCTCCTCTGATTTGGGCAGCCAACACATCGACATGCATCTTTCTTCTAGAGCATAAAGTACTAATTTTTCCAAGTTTTATTGCAATACCGAGCAGCAGATAAATAAAAAGCGAAGTAAAGCTCTCAGTGAATTCGTTAGTATAAGTGAAAAGACTTCGTTTGTGGTCCCTTATTCGCGACTGCTTAAGGAAACATAACCTAAAGGACCAAGAATGCCACCAAAAATAAATTTTCTGACGTTCGACGAGTTAATCCCGACACCAGATCGACGGTGGCTAGACGCCTCACAGGCATGCTCTTTCGGATATGTATATGAAATAAGTCTTTACTTTTTCTTGCTTTTTTCGAATGTAGAAATACTAAAATTGTTCTGAGGAATATTTAGTGACAGTTGGCTATCATTTCCAAAGTGGTTTCCTCTGAATTCTTGCAGGGATTAATAATGTTTTCCATGAGTTGCTCTTACTCAACTGGGTAAGGCAATAATCAGTCGATGTTAACTTAGTACACATGAATATAAATTTCATGGAGATGCCTACTTTTAGGTGTTGCAAATTAAATAAAAAAATTAGCATATTTTTTAGTGGCGGGTGGTGGATATAAAAAAGAAGTAAAAAACATTTTTATATTGTGTTTCCGTCTCCTTAGTTGCTTTGCGTAAACAAAAAGAAAAAATTGCTTTTAACTATAACTGTAGAGGTATAAAGGCAATAACTTACTTGTTTGCTATAAGCAAACAAATAAAGGCGTACAGTTGCTTTTCATAATTTATGTCATCATTTTTTGCATTATTCATCGCCTTAACCTGAAATCGATATATCAATTTTGTCATTTCGCTTTTTAAATCATAAATGTAAGTAGTGTGCTTCAACGACAACTGAACTTTGGATTTTTTGCCATTTTTCCAAATACATCTGTCCGTCTGCTCTACTATTGTTACAATTTTTAAAGCCGATAAAATTGAAATGGAGAACAATGCAAGTGCATAAGTGTCACCGTAATTTCCACTTCATAGCCTATGTTGATCCAAGTGTTGGTAAAAAGTTTAAAGAGTTTAATCTTAAAGCCGCAAACATGGCTGGACAACACGAAAAACTCTGTGCTTCATATGTCCGGGAAGAGATAACGATTTAAAAACTGTGCAAATGATTGCCGATGAAGGGCGCTCTCGATACCCACTTACCGCCCACGTTCAACAAAGTAATAGTCAATCGCAACATATGCGTTCGAGGTGGTGGATATCAAAGGATCGTCTTAAGACGAATATAATTTTCTTGCTTCTTTTTGCCTGTTTCGACTGTATGATGTCTTGTCCTTCACTACATGTGTATGTTTTTCAACTTTTTCTTGGTTTCATTAATTTCTTATAATACTTTTCTATATCATTCACCATATTTTTTTTATCCCTTTCTCTGTCTGCTCATCAACTTTAAAGGCCTGCTTTCTTTCGAAATTGATCGGAAAGAATGCTTTCGTGGGAAAAGTAACATAAGAGTAATTAATAAATCCATTTACGGGACTTGCCTCCTTCTTTTGTTTATTACGTGGACAACAGTTTAAAGTAAAGATCTCTCCAGCACTACAATTATGCGGTTGTTCGTTTGTAAAAAATATTCATTCATTACATATGCTAGGAGTACGATTTAAAATCGGGTCATTTTCATAAGAGATGCGTCACTAGTACTATCACGTACAGGACAGTACTACGACTTCTTATCTTTAGGTATTGCTCCGCACAGTGCAGTAGCTTATCTGACTCGAAGTGCTAGCTATGCAGAAAAATACCATTTTTTTTGAAACTCAGAAACTCTTGGGCTTGTATCCTTTCTCAGG
Organism: Glossina austeni; assembly: GCA_000688735.1. Classification (NCBI taxonomy): domain Eukaryota; kingdom Metazoa; phylum Arthropoda; class Insecta; order Diptera; family Glossinidae; genus Glossina; species Glossina austeni. Next base: position 483,316 of record KK502573.1, read on the forward strand.
ACCATATGCACTAAATCCTAGATATAATCCTCTTGACATGGAATGAATGTCTGTCAGGCTTAAGAATCGGTCAAATTTACGGTTAAACATTTTGAGATAAGTAGTATTTCCCTGCCCTAATGCATTCCGTCTTCCGTCTTTCTGTTTGCAAGAACTATTGCTACAGTATATATATATATATATATATATACGGAATCATGTTCGTTTCAACTGCAAACTGCATATTATTTGAATGAAAACTTTAAGCTTAAAATGCATGTTTTTGAACGGGTGTTATTGTTGTGATTCAGCCGCAAATAGGCAACGAACAAACCCCAAGAGAAAATTTGAGAAATTTTAGAGCTTTTCTCCATTAAAAACGTATACTAATTGTTTCGGCCGGGGGTAAAGGAAGACCTCACACATTATGAGGCAATTTTTTGTTTACCGTTTGAATGGCATAAAAGCTTTCGTTTATTACAAATTATTTACTCCAGATTTTGATACTTGTGGCCGTTCCTTTGGCATACCAAAATTGTTACCAAAATTGAAAGAACTTCTCTTATGATTCCCATTCACAACGCTATAGTATATCCCTGATTGGATCTATCCGTCTATGGTTATGCTGGAATTTACCTATGAGAAGACTTAAACAATTGATTATCTCTTCGAAGAATTGAGAGAGAAAAGTGAGAAAGCGATAGAAAAGTTTAATGCAGACCACACCACCTATGCGACCTTGAAGACTATAACAGACATGGTAGAACTTGCTGATCATATCCAGAAACCAAGCCAAGCCAACTTTACATTTCACTTTTTAACATATGCTTCGTTCTTCTCGTTATTATGATAATAATTCTTTGTTGTAATTATTAATAATTTTCACCCAGATTTAATTTTAATTATTAAGTTTCTTGCATTCCTTTGATTCCGAATCTCTCTGCCTTTAGCATTGTATAACATTTACGTATATTTTGTTGTTTGTTGTTCTTTGTGTTTTTTTTTTTTTCGTGTTTCGTGCAATCAGACAAACAATTCTCCGTTTTAATTACTTGGAGCTTTTGTTTTATTCACTTCTTTCAATGTGTTTCCTTTTTGCTGTCATTTCTTATTCTAGTGTTTTTCTTCTTTTAGTTTAACTCTTCATTTCAATTTATTTTTGATTTTAAATATTTTTCTTTAGTTCTTTACTCAAACAAGAGCAAAAGCAACCATTACAACAAAACTCGAAACAGAAACTTACCGGAACCCTAATAATGAACATGTCCCTAAGGTTAGCAGTTCTGTTCTTTATTAATGCGTATGTGTTATGCTTTGGCATTGAATCAAACTTCAAATAAAATCCTTAATCTAAGGCTTATAAGTTCTGGCATAAAAGAAAATAAATAACAAAAAAAAAAAAAAAAAAAAAAAAAAAAAACTTTTATCTGTTTTCAAACAAACATTTGGAAAAAAAAAAAAAAGAGTTCAAAATTTACAAAAAAAAAAAAAAAAAAAAAAAAAAAAAAAAAAATTTTTTTTTTTTTCCAAAAACATTTTGGAAAAAAAAAAAAAAAAGTTTAAAAATTTAAAAAAAAAAAAAAAAATATAAATAACAAAGAGAAATATTTTGTTGGGCTGTTTTTTAATCAAGACAAACAAGCTATTTAAACACCTACCTAATGCCTTACTGTGCGCTTATCCCTTAGATATTTTTCATATATTTTTTCATATGCTTGGACAAGCAAAAGTTAAAGGGTAGTTGCACTACTTCGTATGTGCGTCTTCTTGTAGATTCTACGACATTGATTCTAAAATCATCTGTCCATCCTTCCATCCGATTTTTCGAACCATAAAAGTGAAGTTGAGAAAATGGAATTCAGGGCAAATATTTCCACAAAGAACATCGGAAAAGGGGAGCAATTCATCCACAGATGCAATTTAGAAGCCATGTAGTTAGAAGAAGAATCTAAAAAAAAAGAAATCATAATGTCTGATATATTTGCGATAAAAATTCACAATCAGGATTGATGGCGGAAAGGATTGTAGATGGGGACCAGGTATCCAAAATTTGTTTGCTGGCTAGAAAAGAATTTCTTTCTTATTATCAGTTAACTCTACACTCTACGCGGCCGCTTGACTGCATATATAAAAATTTATTTCGCCAAGTATTTCGTTATTGCTTACGATAACTGCTGTTTTGCCATTCTGTGTTTTCTCTGTGTTGTGCCTACGTATTGTTTAATATGCAAAATATGTATATTCTTATTTTCTCGATATTTTCATTTTCATTTTCCTTTCGTTTTAAATTTAATATTTTTTGCACGTTTTCTATTTTTATATGTATTTTTATTGTGTAATTTCATATTAAAGAGAACGAATTTAAACGGTTATTGATTTGCAAGCCAATGGCTTCAGCTTTGAATAAAAATTTAACATTGAATACTACTGGGCGTATGAATAATTTTAAACGAAAAAAGAAAAAACAAAAACAGATAAAAATGGAAAATTGCCAAAAAAAAAAGAAAATTTCGTTTACGTGAAAAGTACAGAGAGACAGACTACCTTTGCATTGCTCTTTAGCTTTATCTTCACTTACTTACTGCTTGATATATATTTTATGCAATTTATTTGTGTAACACACCCTTAATGCGTCTCATGCTAGAAAATTCTGTTTGCCTCTGACATCTCTAAGCACATTCATGTTGTTATGTAATGTGATGGCTCGCCGGTTATGACGAAAAGTAATTCGTTTACTTTTTACTCGAAATCATTGCATAAGCAATCGATCTTTGCTCCTTTTTTTTTCTTTTTTTGATGAATTCTAAAGGAATTTATATAAATATGTAGCTCGAGGATGATGTGGTGGGAGGAATATTGCAGCTTATTATTCATATTTCTTCTTCTTTTTTTTTCGTAACACGTAACTTACTATAAGCCAACAGTTCTCGTAACAGAAATGCGCTTTAAAGTCCGCCTAAGCTCTATATTCTTAATTAGCGAAATATATAGTATTTACAGATTGGACAAAGATTGCGTAGGCAGACAGCAATTCATTCTTTGTTCGCGACTTTTTTTTTGCTTCACATTTGTGAAGGGCCTCTTCAAGACATCAATAGATACGATTCCACTTTTTATTTCAGACCACACTAACCTCAATGCTTTTGATTGTCATTTTGAGATTCACTAATCCCGACGGCACACACACCCACGAAAGCTCAACAACTTTGTGTCTTTGTTGATTCCTATTAGGTTCAAATCTCATCGACAGTTAACTGGTTCTTTTTTTTTGCTTTTATCATAAATCATTCAGGTAACGTCCCCGGGAGATAGGATGTAGAGGCAGCCCGGTCGCCGTTATGCTTCTCCCTATTCGAGCATTCACTGTAGCTACGTCCATCCACCAATGCTAACCAATGTATGGTTCACCGTCGTGCGAATCAAGCCTGGACATATTTATTCGGATTTGATGACCACATTTCTTATATAAGAGGCTACACGCAAGCCCACAATTCGATGTCATATTCGTCCAAAAACGATTAACCATTGGAACATGACCACCCACAACATTTTGGCAAACTCTCAAACGACACATGAAACAGATACATTTGTTAAGAAAACCGCCGCTTAGTGAAAATTTTTTCCGATTGGAGCCAAGCACAGGCGCTTCTTATTCAACGTATTTTTATAAAAAAATGTAATCGCTCCATTTTAGATATTGTGTGCCATACATGTATTGCTACGTAGCAATATATTCTGTTACATTCGCTGTCAAATCTATCTTGTCTGTCTATCCTTACAAAACACGATCCCGAAAGAAAGCTTAATGAAACAAACTTGATTTAAAAATGTTCTTTGCGGAGCTTAAAAATTATTTTCATAGCTCGTTGATGCGTCCTAACGCAGTTAGTTCATAAACATTAAAAAACTATTGAAAGTAATTAGGTTACCTTTTACACCCATCACCGAAAGATGAGTCGATGAATTGTCATTTTGTGAAAACGTTTGCAACGCTCAGTAGACCCCACAAAGTATATATATATTTTTGATCACCATCAAATTCTAAATCGATTTAAGCACGTCCGTCTGTCCATCTGTGTAATATCTGTTGCAAACATTCTTCTGGCCGCAAAAATGAAGGTAAAGACTTCAAATTTGGAAGACACATTGGATGGTCTCGCGCGCGCTGGTGAGTATTGACAAGGGGTCAAATCCGTCGATAGACACGCCCACAATACCACATAAGCTGAGAACACATCTGTTTCTCACAAAGGATAGCAGATAAATGTAGAAAAATTTGAATGCAGATTCAATGCGCGATGCTGTAGCACCTGTACAAAAATGGGAAAAAATTGACCATGTCATCCGTTACTACTATAGCGTGTCAAAATTGAAATTTTTTCTATGCCTTTATCGCGCGCAGAAACAAGCCTTAAAAAGCCCATAAAGTATATAAATTCTTGCCCAGTTTCAAATTTGGAATGCACATAAACATGCCCGTTTGTTCATCGGTCCATCTGTCCATCTGTCCGCGCAACTGTGTAGTATTTGTGGTAAACATTCTCCTGTTCGCGGAAATGAAGCCATCACCTACTAATTTGCAAAAGAATTTGAAAGTGTCTTAAACTTCTCAGAGGACACGCCTATGAAACAAAAACTTTTTTTTTGAAAATAGAAAAAATCAGCCGCACCCACTCCTTATTATAGAGCGGGAAAATTTAATTCCGTTACATTTTTAGGATAACAGTGATGGGTATAAAAGATACGGTCAAGACCGCATATAATTTTCTTACTTTAATTTACTTACTTTGTTTCATTGTTCGATTCTCACAGCTAGACTGCATTTCTCATAGAAATTTGCTTCGGCAAGTTTCAATAATTGTTCCACATACATAGCTGCGACTAAAAATTAGTAATGGGCGTATTACTCAGACGAACAGTTATTTCTTTTCTTAAGGTTTTGACACCTTTTTTTTGCCATTATCAGTAGCTAATACAAGTGGAAGCGATACCCCCCGGGGAGAATTTTCGAGTTGGCAGGATAGGCGTAAATCAGACGGAACTATTCAGGCAGATATACCGAATTAAAAGTGAAGGCAAAAAGGTCTCTGCACACTGCAGTGTGAGAAGTTGCACTATGGTCAGGACTGATGTGCGATTTAAATAGAAAAGTGTTGCAATATACTCATAGTAGCATAGTGTATATAGATATTATGATCCAATTATCTGCGGAGTTACGGAAAGTTAGCGAGGCAAAGGGGCAGAAGTTTTTAACGGTCAATTTACTGGCTGGGGAATGAAGAATATTTTTTCGAGTCGGTTGTCATTTTAATGTACACTCTATTTGCTCGGCTTATTTCTTCATTATTACTTTCATTCATGAAGCAAGTAATCGAAGCAACCCGATTACATTAAGAATTGCAAGTGATAGTGAAGATGTGCTCGTCACACTCTCGTTGCTGTTCACTTTGGTCAAATATAAGCCAAAATAATGAGAGGTGAGATCCAACGAATGTTCTTTTGTACCTAGAAGCTTTAACTTCCTGGACGTACGCCTTCGGATGGCCATAAACCTGGCTAATAAAAGCCGTAAAGCTTTAGGAGAATCATAAGTTGATGAAAGTGACACAATTATTATTAAAAAATAGAAATAAAAAAGATGTTTGTGTGAATTGAAAGGCAAAACGAGCATCCAAAGAAATACGATTTGTTATATAAAATAATTGAAAAAAAAAAAAAAGAAATGAAAGAAAAGTTTACCGTATGTAAAGAGTTGATAAAATGCCTCATCCATTATCCGCGCAAGAGAATAAAATGTTAAGAAAATTACTTTCGTTGGTATATTTCGTGATAATTTTGCTCTCAGCTTCAGTGAACTGTTTTTTTTTACTTATTTATAAATTTAATTCCTAGTTGTACTTTGTTTTCGTTATTTTAAAATTTCTTGGTTAAATTCTTTTCTGCACTCTACCGTATAAGCAAACTATAAATATTTTTTGATTTTTGTGTTTATTTGTTTTTTTGTGTTTTTTTTTTTACTTATTTATAAATTTAATTCCTAGTTGTACTTTGTTTTCGT
>KK502573.1:489513-540416 GCA_000688735.1 Glossina austeni
ATCATTAGTATCAATCTTTATTTACTGTTATATATATATATATATATATATATATATATATATATATATATATACCACACACATATCTATCATTTCGTATTCATCATATGCTTAAGCAGTTATCGCTTTGGTTGTGGTTTTGCTTTTTTTATTTTTATATCATTTCTCTTTATCTGTCTATCTGTCATTATCTTTCTCTTTCTATCACGTCACTTGATTATCAAATCAATTGTTTTTAATTAATGTCCATCATCATCATCATCATCATCATCATCATCATCATCATCATCATCATCTTCGTCATTATTATCATTATCACCTAAGTGCGACAGCAGCAAAACGTCGTCATTATTTATTTTGTTTTCCGTTTTCTGTTTTATTACATTTCCATTATATGACTTGCCTTGTCTCGGTTTTCCACGGTATATAAACACCTCATTATGCTTCGTACTCGTATCAATCCATTGTAGATACGACTTTTTTTTTAATGGTTTTAATTATATTATATATCGTTATATATACACATTTTTTTTTATTCCATTATTTTTTTTTTTTTTCAGTTTTTTATTTACATGTATTAGTGTAAACTATTATCATTCTATCATTTGTTCATAGTGTTAAGTAGTTGTTTGATATTTTATTTAAAAATTTTTTTACTTTTTCTATCCATTCGCGGTACAGAGTACGCTTATGTTATCATTCAGTTTGCAACATTCAGAACGTATGAATTTAATATCTGCGTCTTTGTCAGATTTTGACTCCTTTGAAAATATAACAAGTTTTGACGATTCTTGGCATATATATCAATAAGAGCGAAAAGCGTGAATGAATGAACGATTGGATGAACGAATGAATGAAGGAATAAATTAATGAATGTGTGAATGAATGAGTAAATCATTGAATGTGTGAATGAATGAACAAATGACTGAATGAATAAATAATGAATGCGAGAATGAATGAATGAATGAATGAATGCGTAAATGAATGAACGAACGGGTGCATGAATGTATGAATGAATGTGTGATTGAATGAATGAACGAATGACTGAATGAATAAATAATGAAAGCGAGAATGAATGAATGAACGCACGAGTGCATGAACGTATGAATGAATGTGTGATTGAATGAATGAATGAACGCATGACTGCGTGAATAAATAATGAAAGCGAGAATGCATGAATGAATGCGTAACTGAATGAACGAACGGGTGCATGAATGTATGAATGTATGTGTGATTGAATGAATGAATGTGTGAATAAAAGAATGTAGTATGAATGAATGAATGAACGCATACAGGAATGGAGGAATGAATCAATGATTAATTGACTGAATGAATGAATGCATGAATGAGTACGCGAATGAATGAATGAATAAATCACATTACGTACATAATTAATGAATGATTGAAGAAATGATTGATTTATGTAATGAATGTGCGAATGCATGAATTAGTGGATGAATGAATTTATTAGAAAAACGATTGCCAAGCTAAAGCTAACAAAAATCTTGATCAATCGGTCCATCCATCTTTCATGTGTGTGGATATCAACAATTCGGTCCAGGGCGAACATAACTTTTTCATTCGCTTCCATTTTTTAAATTAAAATATGCTGTATTTTTTTAAAGGCTTTATTGTTATTAATATTTTTGTTTTTATACTCACTGCATGATGACTTACTTACTCACTCTATAGTATAGTCGTAGATTTACATATGTATACATTTTTTTGTTATTTCAATTATAATTTTTTTTTTTTCTTTTTTTTTTTGTTATAATGTAATTTTAATATATTAATGTTTAAGTTAATTAGCATCGACAAGTGCTTGCTTTATATCACACATCTGATCATTAAAGAAAGTATACAATGCGTGGGTAAGCGTGGTTTTCGTTCTTGACGCCTAACCTTGGGTTATAGCGAACAAGCAAGTGAATGACACGCTTTTAGCTTGTAGTCTCAAAGAAATGCGCAATGCTCTTAATGCTAGAGTTAACTCAATTAGTTGGGACATTCAGCCGTACCAAACTGCCAGAAATATATATTCCGTCACATATCTCAGCATCCGAACTAATTGTATCGCATCGCGTTTTTACAATCACTCCGTTATATAATCCCTTATTTATACCTAAGGTATGTGGAAAATTTGAATGGCCATAGGCGGGACCATGCGCGGACCATCCATTAAACTCAAATCTACACTAATAAAACTGTTAAGGTGTTCCATAAGTTTCTTGGTTTTTTTTTTTTTGATGCGAGATCAATAGAGGGCAGATCGCATCTTGATTAAGTGATTATGTATCGGTGTCCTGGCAAAGGTGGTTGCATCTATTATCCAGCGGGTTTTCAGCGAGCATACTCTTGGTGAGATCTGTATCCGTCGATGCTCGGCGGTCGTTGCGTTCCGGTCTTCATCTTTCAAATCAAAATTACCAGCCAGGCAGTGTCCCTTGCACTACAACCTTTTTTAAAGTAATGAAATATAATATGCCGCAAAAGCTACCCATATCGAACACGATAGAAAGAGTTTTTAAAAGATACTGTCAGCAAGGGAAAATACTTTGAAAGAGCTGCCCAGTGGTCATACATAGCGTGGCGGGGACGATCATATATATATAATAACAAAGTAATTGTTTTGAAAGGAGGAGAAGGGCTTCAAGTTATTTTTCTATTTAAACAATTTCTTATCTCACCTTCAGCCTTCAACCGATATAACAAAGTCTTCCCTGCCCATTATATTGAAGAAAAATGCGTCTAACATGATACCATGTTCCAAGAAAATCAGCAAAGTTTTGTAAATATTGGGACTTTCTTCGTTCTTCGTACAAAATTTTATAAGGCGATAAAGTGGTCCCTTCGAAATTTGAACGATTGTGATGGAGAAAAATGAAATTAGTTCGTTTGCCTTCGTTTCGCTAAGCAATCGAGAGTCATCGTATTTGATGACTCTTAGCATCCTTTGTCTTTTTGCCATTCATCGACTCAAGATTTTCTTTCTGTTTCTTTTTTTTTTTTTTACATTTTTTTCACAAATATGAAAACTCACATGCTGTTGTTTTTTTTTATGTTTTTTTTTTCCATCCGCATGACGCTCTTCATGCCGCCTTTAGTGTCTAGACATCGAGTGCATTTACATTTCCATCGAGGCAGCAGAGTATTGATTAGTTATGCTTTCAATGTCTTCGAAAGCAAACATAGACAAGAAATGCATAGACAGATTTGATAAATTTAATCAAATTGAAATTAAGTTTGTATTCATATATAACATCAATAAATGCTTTCAGTTCAGTTATGTAATAAAAACATTTTATCGCAAAATTTCATTAAGATTAAGCGGCGATGTAACGCAATTTCTATAGAAACATTAAATACTTTCAACACTTGCTGCATATCGTCTAGACTTCATCGTAAATATATATATGTATATATATATATATATATGTGTAAAATATATATATATATGTAAAATAAATTCTCGTTTGTAAGCATCAAAGACTTTAGAGAGTTTTGTGTAAATAAAATCATAATTTCAGTTCGTAATAACATGAAATTCAAAACTCAAAAAATAATTCCTTTGCTAATTAAAATGTAAGACAAGTTTTCACGCTACTAAAGAAAAATTTGAATTCATAATTAACTTTGTCTGTTATAAAGGATTTCGAATTTTTAATTAGCCCTCTATTTGTCTGCTTTTCTTATTAACAAAAAATTAAAAAGCGTATTGTACATAACATCACACTTGATAGATGAAAAGAGAGAGATAGAGAGAGAGAGAGAGAGAGAGAGAGAGAGAGAGATAGAGAGAGAGAGAACGAACTGTCAAGTTATATAAAACATATACGTCTTGAGCCCGATTTCCGCAACTCGACCAAGCATTCTTCAATACGCATGCATATGCAAGGTGAACAGTTTTCTCAAGCCAGGGGAAAACTCACGGACCAATTAATTTTTTAATTTTTTTTGAAGTTTCCTTAAAAACGATGCTCCGATCAAGAAGTACGAAGACTTTTTAGAATATTTTTTTTTTATGAAAATGAAAGAAGTGAGACGCCTTCGAGACCCAAAAACCGATTGCATTTATTCGAATTTGCGTGATGTCAACAGCAGCGGCTCTGGATGCCTCTCAATTGGAAATTTTTGAATTCCACTTACTCGACTATGTTGACTTCGATGACGATAGATGGCAAAGAATACCCCGAACATTCACACATGCAAAAGCCAAGTTGTTGTCTTATGAGTGACGATAAGCGCATTGCAGCGATGCAAAAACGAGTATCGAGCCAGGAGCCAAGAGTTTTGCATACTTTGCAAAACGAATCGGAATTTTGTGACAAAACCGAAGATATCAGCAAATCACTGCGTGAATTCATTTCGAAGGATCATCCAAAAAATTCCCTAACGTTATTGGAAATCGATTTGGATAAACTAAACTAAAACATCAGCCTATCTCACTTCGAACGAACTATTATTATATTCGCAACTGCTCATCTGTTGTTGGTGCGTACCAAAAATTGCGGAGAAAATGTCATATTTTTGAATGGTTTTTTAGCAACAAAAAGCACTGATGCAATAAACACATAATCTACATATTGGACAGGCTATCACCAAAGAAGACGTATCTTTCCGAATCGAGCGAGTAACAGTAGAGATAGGTAGTAATGTTGTATCCGTGAAAAGAGTTAATTCATTTAACCAAGCATTGCTTGCATCGACATGCATGGCGAAAACGTACGGTCGTGATTAACTTGTGGACGATCAACTACTGCCAGTGAAAATGATGCCAATCGAAAGCGCTTGCATGTCTTGTTGCATGTACGTTGTTGGTGAAGTCAGTCCTTAGCCGTTTAAAATTGTTTATACTTGTGATCTTCGAACGATATTCGAATATTCAGAAACGTGTCGCAAGTTTGTTTATAAGGAGCAGATTGGTCAATCCACGCAGTTTCGTTATGCCGATGCTTCTTCAATAATTTTATTTATTCTCTGACATGAAAATCAAGAGCGTAAAAAGAAAGTTTATGTTTAGATGATGCAAATATTTATTCATTATACGAGAGGGTTAAAAAATTCGAAACGAATGGTGGTGTAGATATAATCAAATGCTTGCTTTGCACAAAATCACAAAAATAAAATGTAAGAGAGAAAAACTTTTTCATTAGCTACACGCACACGTGCTAATTGCTTTGCGTTAATAAATCAGATATCAGCTTAAAACATCATTCAAGGTCAAGGTTAACAGGGTTAAAAATATCATACGGTTTTGCTTTCTTCTTGCTTTCTACATTTTAAAGTTGCACACACATCCACACAAACACACACACACACACACATATATATACACAGAGTTCACTCTTTCACTGAGTGCTATTCTCGTTCGCATCTTCATCTATTTACCATTGCATACAATTTCATATAAACTGTTACATAAGCATATACCGACATGTTTAGTTATGCCGTTTACTGTAAAAGCTTAAACTCTAAAATGGAAAAATTGTCATTTTACATTATGCTTTGCAGAGCAACATTGCCATTAACCGATACCAAAGATTTACTGAGCACTGAATGCCATTGTTCCCATAACGGTGGGGGTGGTGGTGGTGGTGGTGGCGGAGGCAACGGTGGCGGCGGCGGCGCCAATAGCGTTAACACTAATTACGATAGCGGCAACAACGTAACGACAACGGCCGCAACACCAGCAGCCGACGAAACCGAAACTAGCACATCAAGCCTATCGAGCATTTTTCAAAGCAGTTACTTAATGGGTAGCAGCTCGGGTGATGCTCGGGATGGCTTGCACACCGCCAGTAATGGTACTGGTGTAAGAGCTTTTGGCGGCTACTCAAATGTACGCACTACCGCTTTAGATGCTTCTGAATCGAATCATTCATCGTTATTTGCACATTTCGATATGCTACGGCACGGAGTCCATAACAATTTCAACCACAACCGATCGATATCGACTGGCAACGGTAATTACGCTAACAATACGCTATCATCTGCTGCAATAGCAACAGCAACAGCGACAACAACAGGAACAGTAGCAACAGTAATAGCATCAGCAACTGCAGCAACGAATGGTGGTCATCAATTGTCAACATCAGCCTCCATGTATAGTCATCATCCTTTAGATAATTCTGGTTCAGATATACGTGGCGGTGGTGGTGGTGGCGGTGGCGGTGGCGGTGATACATATCGTGATGGCGGTGGTGGTGTTAGCGGTTATCATTATTCGCATCATTCTCATCATCACCATCATCGTCATCATAGCCAAGATTATTATACAAATTCTATTGCTTCTGCTTCTTCTTCGACATCTATTTCATCTTCTCATACTAACAATCACTCTAAAGAACTTGCAACTAGCAATAATAGTAGTAATAGTAACTGTAGTGGTAATTTTGTGGGGGGTAGTAGTTGTAGTAGCAGTGGTGTTAGCACCGCTTACGGTCATTTGCATCCCGTTAGTAATTCGGCAGCAACTTATTCTTCTTCTTCTTCCACTTCCTGTTTTAATAATACTACTAACAATGGCACATGTGTGGCCAATTTTTCAACTGTAATACCAACAACCACAACAACAATGCTCGACAATTCCTTCTCCTTCAATACTGTTTCTGTCTCTGCAACACAAATCTTTAATCAACTGCTGTTACGTAATAATGGTTCCAATTATTTAAATAGCAACAATACCAGCGATGTGGTAGCCTCGGCAGCCATTACTTCAACTTACACGGCATTGGCCACTACTGCATCGTCGAAAACAACGACAGCAACGCCAGCCAATGAGTCATTACCTAGTAACAGCCACCACAACTGTGATTATCATCATGAAAGTAAACAGGTCCGCAATTTTTCGCTCCTCCTTCTCTTACATTCTACCGAGGAGCAAGAAATTAATTATTAAATTTTATATTTTGCAGAATGGTTTGGAAGATTCACCGAGACGCCATAGTTCAATGGATCAGTTGCTGGGTCTGCTTAACGATATGGGAAAATCTTCACGTACACGCAGTCTTAGCGATGGCGGTGCCCAAGAAGATGATGACGAACGTTAGTACACATTACTCAATACTTATTATTATTATTATTATTATTATTATTATTATTATTATTATTATTATTATTATCAATTTGATTACTTAATAATCATAAAATCATAATCATAAAAATATCGGAACGGGAGCATGCCGTCCCGTTAGGCTTGTTGGTGTTTCAGTTTTTCATACTTTCTCTTCTTATCATCCTCCCTCTAACAGTTGATAAAGAAGCTCAACCGGACCTATTGAACAATACACCGCCTGTGCCTCCTAAACGTTCTCATAGACGACGTCATACACCGCCTCGTCCCATTTCTAATGGCCTGCCCCCTACCCCCAAAGTTCATATGGGTGCTTGCTTTTCAAAAATATTCAATGGTTGTCCCCTGCGAATACATTGCACGGCTTCATGGATTCATCCGGAAACGCGAGATCAACATCTCTTGATCGGTGCAGAAGAGGGTATCTTCAATTTGAATATGAACGAATTACACGATGCTGCCATAGATCAATTATTTCCCCGTCGTACCACTTGGCTGTATGTCATAAAGGACGTACTTATGAGTCTGTCAGGCAAATCGTGTCAGCTATATCGTCACGATTTAGTGGCTTTGCATTCGAAACAGACGCATCGTTTTTCAGTACACATGAACAAAATTCCTGAAAGACTGGTGCCACGCAAGTTCGCTCTCACGACTAAGGTACCCGACACTAAAGGTTGTACCCAATGTTGTGTTACGCGTAATCCGTACAATGGTTATAAGTATTTATGTGGTGCCACACCGAATGGTATATTCCTAATGCAATGGTATGATCCTTTAAATAAGTTCATGCTGCTAAAGCAGTGCGAATGGCCGACAACCAGCATATTGGGCGGCGGCCACGGTTGTGTACAAAATGGTCATACACCAGTCTTTGAAATGATCATCACACCCGAATTGGAATATCCGATAGTGTGTACCGGTGTTCGTAAAGCTCTGAATGGCTGCCTCAAGCTGGAACTAATTAACATGAATAGTGGTATTGATTGCAAATTAGACTTTGGAACGACTATACTTATCCGTTATATTTTCTTTATCTATCTTTCTTTAGGCGCCAGTTGGTTTCATTCTGAGGATTTGGAATATGATGCGATGGCCACTATGGTTCCACGTCGTGATCTACTTAAAGTAGTTAAAGTTCATCAAGTGGAAAAGGATGCAATTTTGGTGTGTTACGGTAATGTGATACAAGTGGTAACACTACAGGGAAATCCAAAGCAACATAAGAAAATGATCTCACAATTGAATTTCGATTTTAATGTAGATAGTATAGGTAAGAACTAATTTACAAAACTACAATACAACTTTTTAACGTGTTGGTAGAAATTTATTGATATTAAAAATTTCAATTGCTTTAACGTACATATGCATATACATATATACGAGTTGTGTTCAACAAAAAGATGACTTTGCAAAATTTCGCGGGCTATGTATGTTGGTACATATGTCCCCCCAACATACATTGACATTATCAATCTTTTCGCACTTTTAGTTTTGTTTTTGACAAACTTAAAGGTTAGGCTAAATGTCTTGGTGGGCTGAGCGATTTTTTGCTATCGAAAAAAAAAATGGAGGGAAGAATCTGTACTAAATTTGGTGTGAAAAATAAAACCAAGTGCTCCAACCCCGCTTAAAATGTTGACTGTGACATTTGACGAGTTTACCTTGAGAGAAAAAAAGAGTTTATAAGTAGTACAAGCTCTTCACAGAAAGGCGAGTAAATATTAATGAAGAACCAACGGAGCAGTGAAAAAAAATATTATGGAGAATCGTGAAATCGCTATTAAAAAAATTGCTAAAGATGCCGGCATGTCGCTTGGCTCATGCCATGCAATTTTTGCGGATCTTTTTGGCATCAAACGTATAGAACGGTACCGCATCATTGCTTGTTCGTAACCGCATTCAGTGGACATAATAACCTCCCCCGCCCACCGCCCCCCCCCAGCGATTTTTTCTGTTCCCAAAAGACCGCATCGCTGAAAGAGCTCAAGGCCATATCGAAAAGCGCATATCAGAAGAATTTCGAGGGCCTGAAAAGTCATTGCCACAAATGTATTATATCTATAAGGGGGGGATTACCTTGAAGAGGACAAAATAGATACTGATGAATAAATACATTACATACCTTTCGAGAAAAACAAAAATTTACTTGCTTTTTTGAACATGCCTCAGGTATATATATATGCTCAAATCTAAAGATTAAATTCGGACAAAATACATGAGTAAAATTAATATATGCATTTACTAAATTTAGACCTTCTGATTAATAAGAATGTAATAATTTTTTCTTTTTATTCCTGGCAGTCTGTTTACCCGATAGCGTGTTGGCATTCCATAAGAACGGCATGCAAGGCAAGTCGTTACGTAACGGTGAAATAACGCAAGAAATCAAAGATATGAGTCGTACATATCGTTTGCTGGGTAGTGATAAGTAAGTTGCAGGGGATGTTTAAGAAAAAAAAAAAGACACACACACACACACACACGTACAAATTACAAGATACCATGATTTTAATCTATTTCCATTTGCAGAGTTGTTGCTTTGGAAAGTCAATTGTTGCGCACTGGTTCGTTAGGTAGCGAAGAAGGCCACGATCTTTATATATTAGCTGGCCATGAAGCTAGTTATTAAAGAAACCATTTACTAAACTTTATATGAATAAAATTGTAATTAAAAACAAAACAACAAAAAAAAAAACAAACATTTCGACAAATTAGAAAAGCAAAACCTTAAATCTAAAAGAAACACACAAAAATTATACTAAATTAGTATTAAATGCAAGGAAAGAAAATATTTTTTAAAAAATTATTTTTATTATATAATCGGTTTTGAAACATTTATAACACAACAGCGTAGTCTATCCTTACAAATACGTCATACGTTTTGTATTTATTTTTTATTCTGTATAAAAAAAAAACAACAAAAAAAACCCTAAAATAATATTTTGAAATCTATACGAATATTTTTTTTTTTTTTGTTTCTTTGTTAATATTTCAAATCTAAGCAATTTTGTTCAAAAGTCACTTTTTAAGACTAGCTTTTTAACAATTATGTTAAAAATTTTGTAATGTCTCTATAGCTTATGGATAGATTAACTGTTTATTATATACGTATACATATACACTTGTATTAAAAATTATTTTTATTATGTATTTTATATATATGATTACTAGAACTATATATAGTTTTTTGTACGCAATAATAATTTTTTAAAGGTATTAATTTTAATTTTTACTTACCTAGAGATGTGAAGACGACAACGAGCGTAAAATGTTGCGTAACGGTACACAAACAGTTGTAAAGTTGTTGTTGGAAAAGATTCTAAAAGTGTATATATAGTATATATATAGCATTAGAAATATTAATACTTTTTCCACATTTTGTTTCCATATTTTTTTCCTCTTTTTTTTTTCTAATATATGATACGATTAGTGTTTTTTTTTTATTATTATTATTTATTATTGAGACAAGATGTTCAAGATTTGCTTTTTTTTCCTCTTCTTTAGGCCAAAAACAAAAAAAAAATACGCCGGAAATTGCTAAAAGACGGCCTAAAAATGGAATGGAAAAACTTTCGTTGTTCAATAGAGAATTGATATGAATTCTGTTTGTTTAATTAGTTTTGTACCAAGAGACAAAGGCCTAATAATTACTTGTTGTAACATCTAAAGATAGTCTTCAAAGACTTCATATACTATGTAATTTTTGTATCGACATGCCTTTATCTTGATTGCTAAGAGTGTTTAACTCGTTGCAAATGTTCTTCACAGTTGGAAAGTTTTATGAAACGCTACACTTATAGTGTATAATGATCCAAAATTTTGTTGCAACTATTTATTGTATTTAAAAGTTCCAACGGTTTAGACAATTAAAAAATTCTCTTTCTCGCAATAATACTTTGCTTTTTCTGATGTCAAACTTAATACTATAAGATTCGGCATATGATATAAACAAGGAACACAACTGCTTAAGCGTTTTATATTTTGATTTCAAGTTTTCTATATTTATTGCATGCGATAAATTATATGAGATAAAGTATGCAATGAAAACGAAATTTTTTACAAGCTTATAAGAGCTGTAAGTTGACATAAAAAAAAAGAAAAATCGCTTGCGATATTATTTGCTTCACTTTGTACATGCGAATTTTAGTCGTAGAGTTGCCTTTGTCTACGAATAATTTTATGTAATTTTTTGAATTTCATTGAATAATTGGAGCATTATTTTGAAATTGTGTGCAGCTGGAAACAAAAACACTTAAATGTTAAGAACTTTTATGAAATATTAAAAATAATAATTCCCAACACGACAACATTACTTTATACATCTGTCTAGTATTAATATTGAAATACTATTATTACCTTTATTTTCTTTGTAACCTTTGTTTGTTGTTTGCCTTCTATAGTATTTCACATTGGTTTATAAGTTTTCTAAAGAGAAAATTAAAGCAAATATCTATTTGCCCAATTTCTTCCTTTACCTTCCATAGCAATCAAAAAGTATTCTTTTTTTTTCAATTTTTTGAAAAAGACGTATTTTTTTAAATTAATCACCTTTTGTATTAAGAATTTTTATTAATCTAAAACAAAAATGAGATTTATTTAAGAAGAATGATAATGTTTGCTCATAAAACCTTTTCTTTTTCTTTAAAACTATACAAAAGAGATATTTTCTTAGAGAAAAAATTAAAAAAAAAAAAAAAAATATTAAAAAAAAAAACAAGTACGAGTTAATAAATTATGAAACTAATGTAAAAGTATATATTTCATTTTTGCAGACAGCGTCTCACAGCGGCACATTCATATTTGATGAGCTTTAATTATTGCTTAAACTCTTTTTATTTTAATAAGACACCGTGAGAGTCACCATCCACCGTCAGTTATGTTTTATCGATTATATTGTATGTCAGCTAAAGCAGTAAACTTTGTCTGGAGCATCATTTTCCTTTCATTGCCATTAGATTAAACTCAAAGACTTTGCTAAATCGCTTCACGTATTATAATTATTAAATTTGATTAGTATCTTATTCTTAGAGTACTAGAGTAACATATTCGTTTAGAGCCAAATACATCTCTCTTTCATAGAACTGCGGATTACGTGTATACTAGGCGTGTGGGAACAGGCTTTATTTTCACTTTAGCTGCAACTCTGTAAGCGAAATATTTTTGTAATGAAATGTTCGCTATTTATTACTTCCTTTGTCTACATCTACATCCGGTTTCAAATAGCCTTGGTTCGTTCGCAACGCTAATAACACAGCGTCATTGTAATTGCTTTTTCTCTTCTGAATATTTATACCCTTTACTCGTCGTGCTTCAAAGCCCGAAGCATGGAACGCGGATAACCTAAAATGTTTCTTTCAGTTTGGGTTCATCGTTAACCTTCTATAAGAAGTTTTGTTAATTGTAATTACACGCATTCTCGAAAGCATGGATTTGTAACAGAATCGTGCCTTGATTTGGACCACTTAGTGGCGCGTTATACATCCATGATCAGATCGACACGTAAGATTTGTGTGTCGATCTAACTATATTCGTGCGTAGATCCGTGTTTCAATAAATATTGGCCGGAACTTTCCATATAGCTCCTTATACATTAGCGGATTGTCGTGGACTATGCGCATGAGTCCCTACACAGCCACTTTTCTACTATACATAACACGAGCGGGAAAAATAACAGTCTGCAATTCAATGCAAGCGATTTTAAGTACCGTTTAAAGCGTCAAAGCGAAAAAGTAGACAAGAATGTATATCTTGCCTTTTGTCAAAGGTAGGTATTACGGTTAGAAATCCCACGAATGAATTTCCTAAAATCAGCAAAAAATGGTCACGAGCCTTTAACTAATTCGCGCACACTTAACAAAATATTTCCCTTTTATAATGTATCGATATGCAACGGTAAGCATCAAAGTTGTTATTATTATTTTTATAATTAATAAAAGGAAAATAATTTTCAACTTTCTAACGACAATATAAATGATGATCAAAAAAAAGTTGTTAAAAACATCATGAAAACTGCCTGCAGCCTCTTTAAAGATTAATGCACATTAATATTTATAACACATATTCTCAGCACTCACGTGAAAAAGAAAAGATCAAATCAAAAACAAAAGGAATAAAAAATTAACAAAATTTAGTAGAAATCTTTTCAGTAAGAATTCTGAAATAAAACGGTTTTAAGGGAAGCAATTGTATTTAAATCACAAATAACGAAAGTGAACTTGAACAACTATATAAACACACATTCATACACACACACACACGCAAACACACAAAATATCTTTATAATCATAGAAACGTAATTATGTAAACGCAAAACGTTTAGAATTGTAAGTAAGTTTGTAAGTAACAAAAAAAAGTAACTGAGACAACTAATGAGAATGTATGTGAAACACAAAAATTTTAAATAAAAAAAAAAAAATAAACAAAAATAAATTTAACTAAAATTAGAAGCAATTAACAAAAAATATTAAAATGACAGAATAAAATAAAAGCAGTTTAAAAAAGAGAAAATAAAATCACTCAAAAACAATTAAAAAAAAATAAATAAAAATAGAAAATAAGTTAAAAAGATGTTTAATAAATTCTATTAACTTTACAAATAAGTTAAAATAAATACAACAGAAAAAAAAAAAATAACAAATCTATAAGAGTGTTCTCATTTTAATGGGTTCTCTAAAAGTTTTAATAGTCAGTTGGATTTCGCTAACATTTCCATTCCACGCCTCCATTGCCTTTAGTAAAGTTTAGCCTTCAGATTTTTTTCAATTAACTACAAACCGACAAAACAACTAAACGAACGAAGCAACTGCATAGCAAGTGAAAACATTATAGTAAGCCTAGGCCGACTTATAAATACTCTACACCACACTATCTAACACAATTCTTAGTTTCGCTATAGAGCACAAAAGTTTTTATATGAACTTACTATTATGAAACTGTATACTAAAAATTGCACCCAATTTCCAAATGAAGGCTTACTTTCCGTGAGAATG
Source organism: Glossina austeni (assembly GCA_000688735.1). NCBI lineage: Eukaryota > Metazoa > Arthropoda > Insecta > Diptera > Glossinidae > Glossina > Glossina austeni. The sequence continues at coordinate 503,578 of KK502573.1, forward strand.
ATTGTTTCCTAGAGGTTCAAAATATGAGGAACCTCAGAGCAGTTAATTCTTATGTCAAATCACTATTATGAGTCAATTTTCATCATAACGTAATAAAACCTAGATTTCTCTGCCCTAAAAAACAAAAATCTTTGTGAAACTCCTTATATAGGGCAGGCCACAAAAGTAGGCGTACGTGGTCCAAATTATGTATAGTTAATTTTTATATCGAATTGCTTTTATGGGTTAATTCTTGTCATAAAACATTAAAATTTAAAATTTTCGTGAAACTTTTTATACAGGGTAGGATTTAAAAAATAGTCCGAGATGGTTCAAATTTGGCGCAGTTAATTTTTTATCTTACGATGAAGCATTGAAAATTAGACTTTTTTTGTCATATGAACTCCAGTTTTGGTTATATGAAAAAGGGTTTAAAAAATTGCCCGAGCAGGTCCAAAGCAGGTCAACATAAATGCTGAAATACTATTACTTAGCCACTTTCGTCAAGAAATTTTCAAAATTTTCATTTGTTTCCATATAAAATCTTTTCAAAACAGGATGTTGTATGGGGAATGATCGAAAACGTGGACCGATCGACACCATTTTCAATAGCGTTCGTCCTTGCATCAAAACACGTTAGTGTACCAAATTTTATTAAAATATCTCGAAAATTGCGAGATTTGCATGAACATATATCAGACGGACAGACAGGCTTAGATCGACTCATCGAGAATCATTTTCTGAATCGGCAGGTATTATAAAAAGTGAGCGCTTTTTCGCGTTACATACGTCCGCACAAACTTAGTATACCCTGTGCCACAAGTGGTGTAGGGTATAAAAACAACGATATAGTAAATGATTGGAACGATGTATAAAAATTTATCTATTTGCAAATTTGTACATTGATTATATAAATGCTAAATGAGACGCAATTATGTGAATCCCTAAATGAAGCCAATGAGATATTTGAGTCATATGTCCAATCAACTCGAGACTCGAGGGTTTTAAGTGAATAACTAGCAGAGACTTGTAGGTTTAAGTTGATTAAATGGAAAAACTTGCTTGCCTCCCAAAAATGCTTTGATGATATACAAATCTTTAGTCAGGTCCAAAATTGAATTTGCACACTCCACGTGTTGCAGTTTCCCAAAATATATTGAAAAACGTATTCAAACATTTGAAAATCGTATGTTAAAACGTTGCACTCGATTAACCCCGTCAACACCTCAAAATGTTCTAAATGTCATATCTGGAGAGTGGCCCGTTTCCGAAAGGGCTCTGTTTTGCACTGCCAAAGAGTTAATCAAGATCAAGATGATGAATCCTTCCTTTTTTCAGGAAGTTAGATTCCTTAGTGAAACTATTTCTTGCAGCTATACTTTTTGCTATCAAAAACTTCGTCATAGTTTTGATAAGATTGGTTTAGCCCCTCTCTGGAATTTCACTACCTACAAATGCAAAGTCTTCATGAACATTCTCCAATCGATTTCTACCTCAAAACAAAATGTTAACTTCTCTTGTATAAGGTTGTTATGTCAAGTAAAGGTTCTTTTCTATTACAACAATGGCTATGACATATATGCCACCGACGGTTCCGTTGGACATAATGCGTCTGTCTGGCTTCTCTGTTGTGAAACATCTATCCGAAATTGTACATCGAGTCAAAGTAGTGGAGGAACTTTCCTCGTGTTTTATCGAGTTGCTCGATATTTCTGATGGTATCAAAAGGTTTGTCATTTTTTCTGATAGTAAGTCAGCTCTATTGCTAATTAAAAAAAGAAAATCAATATGTTTTTGACATTCATAAGATGTCGCACGAGTCAAGTGGATGACTGCCACCTTGTTTGGGTACCTGGCCACTGTGGTGTCTTTTTAAATGTAGAAGCCGACTTTCACGCAGGGAGAGCTCGTGTTGATGGGACAATTTTGTCCATCAAATACACTCCCAATGAAGCGATTCGGATAATTCGTAACCACATCCTTCAACAGCTAAACGACGAATTTAAAGAGATCGCCCGCGTTAAATCCAATCGCCTATTCTATAAATTAAATCCCACATTTCTATTCAAACCCTTTTCTCTATCTTCTTTTAATTCCTGGGAAATCAAAATTCTTTATAGACTCATGAGTGGTCACACTTGTGATAAAGTTTATTTAAAAATGATTCGTGCTATACCATGTGATGTTTGTGATGTTTGTAATGTTGTCGAGTCTGCTGACCATCTAATCTTCAGATGTCACAGGTTTGATGGCATTAGAGTTTCTTTCGGCTTCTTCAGATTGTATAACTGTCTCCTCGATCTCTTTGCAGCAAAAAATGTACGTCATCTCGGGGAACTAACTTGTTTTATTAGAAAAACGAATTTATCTTTAAAAAAAAAAAAAAAAAAAAAAAAAAAAAAATTTCTTTTTTCTCGTTCATTTATCTTATATTACTATAATTGTCCTTTTTCTATTCCAGCCAAAGTTTGCAACACTGTTTTATCTTCAACACTCAACCAATACAATTACACATATGCAATTACACCTATCATACCGGCCTCAATTATTATGGCCGTTTTTGTTTTTGTCGTGTTTTTTATTTTTTTTTAAATACGTCTGACTAAGTTCACAATATTCTACTATCTGGACATATAAGCCACAATTCTATTGGCTTGGTCCACCTCCATCCAACAATCAAAAAAAAAAAAAAAAAAAAAAAATGGAAAAACTTCAAAAGGAAGAAAAAGAATATAAAAAGTTAGTAAAGTTCACTAAAAAAAAATTATTATATTGTAGAAGTTAATATTTAAAACAATTAAGACTCAATAGGAATTCTTTAGCTTCTTTGTTCCCAAGGTTTCCTTTTGATTTCCATCGCAACGGCTTTACAGCATATATTCTTGAAGTCAATTTTTCACATTCACTAGTTAAGAGTATTCTCGCGGTTGAAAAAAAAAGAATGAACGTGGAAATTTTGCGATTTCATAAAATATTATTAAAAAATTTATGTCCACATGTCAGACGAGAGCTAAATAACCAACAACGAAAAAGATTGATTAACAGCGTGGTGTCCAAAGATTAAGCCGGCGTCCAAATACGTTTTTATTTTAAAGGATGTCTTTCTCGCACAAGTCCCCCGTATAACGCATTTGGTGGCGTTCTCTGATATGAATGGAAGCGATACTATAGGGGAGCAAAGACTCGTAATTTTGAAAAACACGCAGAAACCAGTTTTTTGAGTCGATTAAAGCTTTGTATGCTCGTCATTACAGTAAGAACCAATCCACATTTAAAGTTTCTTTTCGTTTCTTTTTTTATTTTAATTTTTTGTTTACTTTTTGTGTTTTTGTTTTATACTTCACTTTTTGTTCTCTTAAATTATTAATAAATTTACTTACAATTAGAAAAAAAGATTACAAGATATGCTACAATACACGTACATACATATACATACATGGATAGAAGAAGATAGAGAGTATTATATATATTGTACAATTTTGTTCTTTTTAATTTACATAACTATATATAATAAATAAACATAAAACAAAATTGAGAAAAACGTTCGTTGATAAAAAAAAAAAGCTGCCTTACTTTACATTGCCGTCGTTATGTTAAAATATTAAAAATATAAATATATATATAAAAAATTTGTTAAATTGAAAATAGCAAATGCGCGACTAATAGCTCCGACTTCGGCTAAACAACCGAATAATTAACAACTTCCATATGAAAAAAATAATAAAAAAAAAATGCTCGATCATTGAAAGAAATTCTAGTCACAAAAAAAAGGCAGTAGATCGAACTTACCCAATATAACTAAAACTAAGAAAGCGATAAAATCTGTTTACAACAAAATGATTTGTAAATACAACAGGACGAGGGACAGACATAAATTATTTTGCAGAATTTTCCTTAAAGAGATCTTAAGACTACACACGTTAACTTTGAACCATTTTTAAGAGAAGAGAGCCAAGGATTACACTTCCTCGGTGAATCATTGACTCAACTTCATCAGCTTTAATAGCGCAGCTTTTCCCAGCGAAACATTCGCTGTTCGATAATATATTCTATACTCTCAAATCGTCTTTTGTCCCATAGACTGCATTTTTTGAGAATGTTTTAAATTGTCGTTGTATACGCTTAATTTGTTGCAATTTATTGAAATTCGGAAATGAAGGGGAAATCAAAGTCCATGGTTAGGACAGATTCCTAGGCTTAAGTAGGGAGAAAAACAGAAGAAAGAGGTATGATCGTGTTACGGATACACAGTCTCGGCACTGACTTTACCACATATATCACCTGCGTAATATGTTTGTTATACAGTTGCATAACTTCGGACTTTGGGCTTTGGAGAATAGCTTGACTGAATGTTCTTACCCCTACGATGTTAACTTTCTTCTGCATTCAATAACTATTTCTCCTTTAGATTAATGTCTCTTCCGGAGAAGAGGAAAAGACCTGGGAACACGGATGGTTTGCTTTCAACGAAATAACTTATATTAAAGCTCGCTCTCTGCATCGGCCTTACACTGACATATGACTTATAAATGGCACAAGTATTTTCTGTGCGAAAGAAGAAGAAAAGTGAAAATGTAAATAATGTGTTTCGTAATAAAAAGGAAATATCAATACACATATGTTAAATGGAAGAGGGATAAAATGGGTAAATGCTGACGTACACTTTACTTTATAAGAGGTAATCCACGTAAATTATTCAGTTCACTTTCACTATAAGAACCACTCTGTGTTAATTGATGCACCAAAATAACTGGCTAACAGCTAATGAATAAATTCATACGTATAAAAGGATTCCACTGTAACATGTCTCTTCTGAGCATATTAAGCATAATAACAATAATTGCCTAATATATCGCAGATGGAAGTTGTAATATAAAAAAATTTGAAAAAAAAAAATTTTTTTTTTTCTTTGTAAAACTTAACTCCATTATAAACTGAAAGTAGTAAAAAATATTAAACAAATAAAAATAATTTCATTATGTTTTCGTTTTGTTCTTGTTTGTTCAATGAAATAACTATACTATCAGTCCTTGTTCTTATTGTTGTTATCATTATTTTCATTTTCTTCGTGTTTTCAAAAAGTAAAAAAAATGCTCTTTTTTTAGGATTATTATTGCGAAGGGAAATGCTTAAATTGTGTGTGGATTGTTCTATCCCAACAAATATGTTCTGATGTGTGTATCTTCTTCTTCTTCTTCTTCTTCTTCTTCTTCTTCTTCTTAGAATTCAAGTATAATTTTGTGCTGTGATGTCAGTGACAATTGCTTTGATTTTCTTGTTGTTGCTGTTGTGATTGTTACTGTACTTACAATAGGTGTGTGATGTTTTAGGACTATAACTAAATGACTAATTATGGCTTAAAAATTGATTTTTAGCAAATTTCATGCATAGTTAATCATCAAAGAATATCAGGTGTGTGATTATCATCATGTGAATGCTGTAGGAGACCTTTACGTTCATCCGGTGCCGTGCTTAAAACGTTCTCCGGTATGGGTGGCTCAACAATGGCATCAGCATACATAGACTCATAGACGGGATTAGCAAAGTTGCCCTTTAGGGAAGAACTTCATTCATTTTACACGCCTAATCTCTAGTTTCTTCACCATTACTTACTTTATCATCTTCGTGAACAAATGCGGGCGTGTCGTCAGCATCTCCTCTATACATGGGATTGGTTAACATTATCTCAACGTTATCGGTTAAGCGAGCATGTGAAAATGGCTGAGAAATGCGATGTTTCCTGCGTTAAAATCATTCATTAATTATCTTTCACACATACTCCTAATAAATATTATTAATTTATTGAAAAATGTTTTAAGAGCAAAAAGTGTGTGTCCACATATTATATAAGCGTGGATCTATTTCAAAATTTAAATGATATTTTTACAAAATTTCGCATGCACTTCCAAATATGAAAATATATCAAAAATGTGACTGTGGTCTGAAATCATTTACGACAATACATTTCATCGACTAAAGCAATTCAGAAACTCATTGGATGTCCTATGTGTATTCCTCATATGAAGCAATATACTAAATTTTTATAGTCCTCGAAAAACTTTGCACTGAATGGCAAATAATATCATCTTCACTTACTTTATCAGGTACACACCACCACCAAGTAGGGCTATCAGCAAAATAGCTAACGCCAGCACTGCAGCCAAAATAGATAAAACATTAGCTGAATGTTGTCGTTCACTACTTAAAGCGTCAGCGCTATCAGCCAAACAGGGTACTATTCTGTCATCATTGCACCTGGAAATGAAAAAAATTAAATTTATAATAAAAAACCTTCAACACACATTAAAACCTATCAAAGTATTTGAAATTTTACTTGTTTTTAAACAGCTCTTGATATAACTAGAGCCACTCATTTATGGTACTACCCTACTCCCTTTGTCATCTCCTCCCTTACAGCAAAGAATGAACAGCGTCTTAATATAAGCGTTTTGCCTTTGAATGTTAGTGAAGTTGTAAGGAAGCGGTTCGCCTCCTTACTAAGTATTACTATGTTTCCCTACATATAAACACACATACATACACACATACATCCATACACACACATATATGTAATCAACATTCAAGAGAATACCATTAAACTGTAGTAGGCACATTACATTGAATAATATAAACAAAAAAGAATATAAAATAATAATAATTAAACAGAAAATACATCGGCTACCTAACCAAGGGTCGCTATATTATTGTAATCACTTCATATATCCCATAACTGTAAATAGGAAAAGCTAGTTAAGTATACACTAAACTGCATAAAATATACCTAACGGTTAACATAGAATAAGTAGAACGTAAACACGCATAGAAATAAGCACAGCGAGCAGGTAGATAAGTAGCATGCCTAAGCATAACATGTAGTTATAAAGGCAAACAAATAGGTTCGATCAGACAAGAGTGATCGAACCCAAACCAACACATATAAAAATAGCCATATAAGAATAACATTGTATAACGGGATAGTTTGGTGGCTAGCACTATAAAAGAGCGCATCGCAATACGCTCAGTCTTTTATTCTGTCATAGCCGCCGTCGAGGTAAGTAAAGCAAAGACATACTATAAGCTGACTTTTACTATTAAGGTTTTTTTTTGACTTTACGGATAGGGGATGAGCTGGTTTAGCTTTAATCGCCATCCCTGAAGGACTGGTAAACGTTTTTTTGTGACGAGAAATAGTTAGGAAGGGACCCACGGCTGCTATGACTCACGCGAAGTATTCGTTTCTTTATAGCAACCCGCGATTACGGAATTAAAATAGAACACACGCGTGGAAACACAGTCAAGCAACGAGAAAAGTCCAGGCCACCAAGCTGGTTTTTTTTTTCCACCCCAACGCTCTGAAAGCGCGTTCTCTCTACAAAATAAATCTCTAATAATCTCTCTCTAAATAATCTCTACAAAAATGAATAAAAATTAAAACCAAACCCGAAGGTCCAACACATTCTTTCAAAAATTGCCTTGGAAACAGACGCTGGATTAACTGTGTTCTACCCTGCACAAGAAAGTACCGTTACAAAGTTATATACATACAAACAATCGACAAGTTCGATTTATCGACGCGAAGCGAAAAAATGGTAAATCTTATATGTTCTGCAATTTTCCGTCTAATATAGTCACAGTTCACTAATTTTCATAGTAAAATATCAAAAATTATGCGCTAATTTCCATGTAAAGGCATACTCTTCATGAACGCCGTTATAACGAAGGCAGCCCCATACGTGAACCGTAGTGGAAATATTAATTTTCTTGTCAAAAATTTAGTATTATACCTTCCATTCGTGGTACAAGATGGTATTAAGTTTGTACAGATGAATGCAACATCCAGAAGGACTTCAGCTACCTTCTACCTTTTATTATACCAATCGATTTCGAATCACTTTCTGAATGAGCTTGTCTGCCCGTCTGTCCGCCTTTATTTTGGAAAGATGTTATATGAACAGCTATATTAAGCGAAATGGTGTAGCGTATTTAATGATAGTGGGCCGTGTCCCAATATAACGATTTCATTTGTTTTTGACTTATTTTGCCCAAAACCTTCTTGTAAGAGCCTTGATATGGGATAGGTTGAAAAAAATACACCTAAATGGTCCAAATTAAATTTTGATATCAAACTATTATTATAGTGCAGCTTTCATCGTACAATATTAAAAATTAGACTTTCTTGGGGATTATACGATAGAGGAATCGAAAAATTACCGATTGGATCCAAATTTTTCACACCATTTTATAACCTCAAATTATTATTTCTCAACGATTTTTGTCGGAAAATTTTAAACTTTGGAAATTTTTACATATAATCCAACCCATCTTGAATAGAATTGAGACCTGTCAATATATTAAATTTCGTCAAAATATTGCGACGTGTACTTTGAATACAAAATTACATGAAAAGACATCAGATGGAGACACGAGCTTAAGTCTTTTCAAAATATGAACCGATCGGTATAAGAAAAGATTTTCTGGGTATTACATATATCCGCATAAACTTAACGTAGTCTGCATGAGAAATGCTGTATGGTATAAAAAGTAAAACCTGACGATTCATCTTTTATCCGATTGCCTTAATTGTCACTTTTCGTGACCTAAAGTGACAAGTTCTTTTATGGAGTTCACGTTTCGAGGATAGAATAAAATATCGCAATATTCATTTATTATTTCCCTATATTTATACTTACATACATTCGTTGATTGAACTGCCCGTACGACAAACACCACATTCGCTAATACATTGCGGTGGTTTGTCACAAGCATCACCTTCCCATTCGCCTGCACAAGAACAGTGAGGCACAGTGTAAGCGTCCAAGTGACAAACACCGTTATTGCGGCAATAACGTATACAAGGGTTGTCATCCGCGAAAGGTCTTTCGCAGAATTCGCCATTCCATTGATCTGTGCAATTGCACATGGCCACACCTTTAATGATGTGACAAATTCCACTATTTTGACACACTATTCCAGCGCAGGGATTTCGGGACGGAATTTCCGTAGCATCGCAAACTGGCGGAAAAACGCTCGTAACAAAAATTTAATAAATTTCGATATTAACGATGTACTCACATTGTGGCGGACTGGAAGTCTTACATAGATCAGTTTCACAACGCTCTCCTACAAAGCGTTCTGAACAAGTACAAATCAGTTTTTGACCGCGATCGGCGCAGAGCCCACCATTGAGGCAATAATTGCCACAAGAATCCGACTCACATTGTTCACCATAGAAACCGGGAGAACATTGACACAAAGGACCACCTTTAGTGCCAATACTGCATGAGCCGCCATTCTTGCAGAAGTCTGAACAGACATTCACTTCACAACGTTTGCCGGTGTATCTAAATTTTTCAATGATCAGAACAATTTAAGAGGAAGGTAGTGTTTGAATTATCATACCCATCTGGGCATTCACATTGCGTAGCGCCAGTCAGGGTCTCGCGGCAAATGCCACCGTTCGCACAAGTTAGATTAATGCAATGTTCACATTGTTCTCCAAAATACATAGACGGGCAGGTGCATTTCATGCCTTCTTCTGTTATCAGACAAGACCCACCATTATGGCATCTACTCTGACATTCGGGTACAGAGGTCTCACAACGTGATCCCGACCATCCAGGCGTGCAGCTGCATTTTAAAGGAGGGGGCTCTGATGAGCCGGGTATTTGTGGAGCAATTACACATAAACCATAATTTAGGCAATAGCCCGAGCAACGATAATGTTCACAAAATTCTCCTTCAAACTGCGGTTGGCATACACATTTCGGCACCTTGTCCACAATCTTACAAGTTCCTAGGTTACAAGGTAAAGGGCAATAATTAGGTATCTCCGTCGGGTCTTTGCATTCACTCTCAACATCGACTAAATCGTTAGGACATTTGCAACTATAACCAAACGAACTCTCGGAAGACAAAATACAAAGAGCACGTTTTGCCTTGCAGGGTTCCTTCGAGCAAGGATTTGTTACTGGGAACCATATGAAGAAAACATTAACAATCAACAAATACATGTGTATATCATTTGAAACTCACTGTTGCGATTTTGTTTCAAAGGGTGTAAAATTCCAATATCCGACGACCTGTAACCTTTCAACAAATAGGTACCATTATCGTTGCCAAATTTGTTCATCTTTATTATGCTCTGATCATATAGCTTTATATAGAGATAATCTTCAAATACGTCAATCTTCTGTGGCTTTTCCTTATTTGAGAATCTCCTAACAACATTACGTTCCTTGCCATTCAGGCGACATGTTTCAATGGTACCCTTGCGGTAATCAGCCCAGTATAAACGCCCGGTAGGATAATCAATAGATAAGCTAATTGGCCAGCCAACATCTCTTTCTACCAAGCTCTTTTTATTATTGCCGTCCAATGAAGCCATTAAAATGCCATTTTCCAATGTCGACCATATCATGACCCTCGATTCGGGCTCTACGACTATGTCCGTGGGATTTAAACCGGTCGAAACCAAGGTGCTATATTTTTTTCCATCTATGTCTGTTACCAAAATTTTATTGTGCTTCGAATCGATCACATAAACCATTTGGGTAATCCACTCAATAGCTAATGACTTGGGATCATCTAGATCGGGTATCTACAGGTATTCAGAAAAAGAATTTTGTTCATATATCTGATTACAATTTTTTCGTCATTTTTTCTTACATTAAATGCGGTTAACTCCTTAAGGTCGCGACGTACTCTTACTGTTACAACTTCCGGCTGAGGGGTGGCTATTTTCATAGTATGTACTTTTCCATGATGAGAATCTATCCAAAATAATAGTGTATCCTTGGCTCTTATTAATATATCAAAAACATCAATCTTTAAGCTGTCAGTTTGAAAGAAGCCTACCACCGTAGTACCCTCTTGCTTGGCTGGCAAAATAAACCGAAATTCTTGTTCGGAGGCCAAAAGCAAAACTTGATCGGGCCCCGAAGCCAAACAAGTCGCATTTTTTTGTGATCCCTTATGATAGCCTTCAGTACATTTACAATTAAAATGGCCAGCCTTTTTTTCTATACAAATTTGCGAGCAAGTACCAAAGCCACAAACAGGTGGTTGACAATTCATTTCGTCCGAGCCATCAATGCAATTGTATTGACCATCGCAGCGAAAGTTTTTCGATATACAGTCTTCATTTTCACACTGAAATTGATCATGACGGCATTTGGGCAAAGCAGCACATACCTTATCCGACTCATCTTCGTCGTTATCACAATCGCTCACACCATCGCAGAGAGCAGACTTCCTTATACACTTAAGGTTGGAACATTTGAAAGCGTTAGCATGACAATGCACATGTGCGCATGTGGCCAAACTTTCGTCGCTGCCATCAGTGCAATCATCCCAACCATCACATTTCCATCTGGACATTATGCATTTTCCATTTGCACAAGTGAAATGATCAAAAGGACAAGTACACTGTACCTCATCTGAGCCGTCAGGGCAATCATCATCACCATCACATTGGTATTGTCTGAAAAGGAAACCTCACAAATTATGAACAGTATAAGGGCTGAGGGTTCTACGCGCTTCCAAAACTGATATTAGCGATCTGGATCAAGCGAAGCTGCAATTCTACTTACTTGTTAATGCACGTATTGAAAGCAGCGCATTTAAATTGATTTACTTTACAAGTGATATTGCAATTGATTTCGTCACTACTATCATCACAATGTATCTCACCATCACAGCGATGGTCATGTTTGATACACTTGCCTGTACCGCATCTAAACTCGCTTTCCGAACAATTTCGCATTTGGCAGTTCAATTCGTCGCTGCCGTCACCGCAGTCGTTTTCATAATCGCATCGCCACCGGCCGGGGATGCATTTTGAGTTGTTGCATTTGAAGTACGTGGGATCACAATTCTCCTTAGAGGAATGACAAGTGGGAGGCTCATCTTCGCCACTGGGGCAATCATCTTCGCCATCGCAGCGCCAAGCCATAGGTATACACCGGCCGGAATTGCATCTATTAACATACAATAATAAGTATTTTTACACAAGTTTTTAAAGATTTTAAAGAACTCACCGAAAGTCTGTCGATTCACAAGTCATCTGCTCACAATTCATTTCATCGGATTTGTCTGCGCAATCATTATCATTATCACAAACCCAAACGTACGGTATACAACGATTATTACCGCATTGAAATTGATCCGGTTTACAATTTAAAGGCGTACATCCCGTTTCATCTTCTCTATTGGGACAGTCGCGTACACCGTCGCATTTCTTAACGTTGTCTATGCAAAACGCCGAAGTAGTTGAAGTGGCCTCACATTTCATGTGATTCTCAAAGCACGTAAATTTATCACAGTTTTGTTCGTCTGATTTGTCACCACATTGATCGATTCCATCACATATAGCTGACGGATGTATGCACTTTTTATTTACGCATTGATATTGACCGGGTTCACAATGGAAAGGCGGGCAGCTTTCGGGTTCATCACTACCGTCACCGCAGTCATCCTGTGTATCGCATTTCCAATAAAACGGTATGCATTTGTAAGTTTGAGAACATTGGAAATGCGCAGCTGTACAATTCGCATGACACGATTGGCCATCCTCATCCAACACAAAGTTGTTGGGACAAGCACATTTGTAGTATGGTTCCTCAGGAGCTAGCAAGCACAAGGTCGAACAATTGGCATGAGCACAGGGATTGCCAGCTGGTACCAGAGGTTGCTGCTGCCGGTACGGATGGTAAATTCTTAAATCCATGGGCCTATGAATGGTTGTTATGAGAGTAGAGCAGTTCTGTCCCGTAAACCGATTGCAGTACTCAATTGATTTCATTTCCCAGTCAGACCAATAGATTTTATCCTCCCATACCGCTATAGCAAATATGTGATGCAAATTTAAATGCGGATTTAATTTGCGAGCCATTAGTAATCTTATATTTTTGCCATCTAAGTCAGACACAGAAATTGTGTCTTCTCTGGCGTCACCCCAAAATAGTTGATTACTCTCGAATGATATTGTTAGAGCATTAGGCCAACCTAGATTCTCTCGTATAATCATGCGAGCGTTGGAACCATCCATACCCGCTTTGCCTATATGAGGACTATCGCCCCAGTCGGACCAATACAGAAAGCGATGATAAGGATCTAAGGCAACAGCCCGAGGTTCTCGAAGATTTTCATTGATTAATACACGACGATATTTGCCGTCTAGTTGCGACACTTCAATCGTGTCCAATCCTTTATCACACCAATACAAATTCTTGGCAACCCAATCTACTGCCAACCCATCGGGATTCTTGAGCATAGCTTGGTGCAACGTAGTGGTTTTATTTTCCGTTTGACAATGTCTTTTAATCATGCCTACAGTCGTTGTGACGTCAGACCAAAATAAACATTTTGAATCCCAATCAAAGTCTAAAGCAACAGCATTCGATAGCTGATGTATTAATATCGAACCATTACCACGCATGTCAACCTGACGTATATAATAGCGATTCGAGAATATCAATTTAACTGTTTCATTGCTAACGGCTTTGCAAGTGTGCTGATCATCTTTGAGTTGGTAACCCTGTGAGCATAGACATTTGTACGAGCCGTAAGTATTAACACACATTTGGGTGCAATTGTGAACAGTTGCGCATTCATCTACATCATCACATAAGTGATGATTGGACGCATGTAATTTGTAACCGACTCGGCACTGGCATTCATAACCGATTTTCTTATCCACACACACATGTTCGCAAATGTCCGGCGTTAAGCACTCGTTGATGTTACATAGTGATTCATCGCTAAAGTCACCGCAGTCGTTGCGTCCATCGCACAAAAACTCTTTGGATATACAAGCTTTGTTTTTGCATTGATGACCTTGAAGACAAGTCAAAGGCAAAGTACCACAAAGCTCGGCTGATTCATCAGAACCATCTAAGCAATCCCGATGTGAGTTGCAGGTCAAATTTTTTGGAATACATTCTAGGTTTTGACACTGAAACTCAGAAAAAGGAGAACAAACTAGCGTCTTGGTGTCATAAGATATGCAATCCTCATATTCATCTTCGCCATTGGGGCAATCATTGTCACCGTCGCACACTAAACGACTATTTAAACATACGCCGTTTGAGCAAAGGAACGATGGCGCAGCGCAATTGCTTATATGAGGAACTGAAGCGACAGCGCAGTGCTCAGCTTCATCTTCAGCCTCTTGGCCAGGACAGTCCCGTTCGCCATCGCACACCCATTTTTGGGGTATGCAGCGCCCAGATGATTTGCATTTAAATAAATGAGATTGGCAAACCCGATTCTGACATTGAGCTCCCTCATCTGAGCCATCTTCACAATCGGGCTTGTTGTCACACTGCCATTGACTCGGTATGCAAGTGTTATCGCAGCGGAACTCGTTGGGCTTACATTGTAAACGACAACCAACTTCATCGGAGCTGAGAGCTTCATCTGTTTGCGAATCCTTGCAATCATTTTCGCCGTCGCAGCGCCACTTTTCATTAATGCAGTGACCGTTAGAGCATTGAAATTGTCCGGATCCGCAAGCTACCTTTGTAACATGATCACAATCTTGTTCGTCCGTACCATCGGGGCAATCTTCTTCTCCGTCACAACGCCAGGCAGGCATGAAACAGTAAGTAGAATTAGCACAGTGTTCATAAAGCGCATTTCCATTGGGGCATTCGGAGGGCGGGCAGTTTTTCTCATCACTAAAATCTTTACAGTCCCGCACATGATCGCAGACAAACTGATGAGCTATACACTCTCCACTGCCGCATCTGAATTTTTCAGGGTCACATTTGCATACTAATTCCGATTCGTCTGAACCATCGCCACATTGATGTACTCCATCACAAGTCTGTTGTTGTGGTATACATCGGTGATTGTTGCACATAAAGAATTCCTTAGGGCAGGCGCGTATGATGCAATAACTGCGCATTTCATCGGATGAATCTAAACAATGAGGAATACTGTCACAGGTTAAATCTAAAGGTATACATTCACCGGAGCGACAAAGGAATTGATCCTTCTTGCAATTCGTATTCAATGGTTGTATGCAACGTTTACCATCGGTTGCTAATATGCCTCGTGTGCATTGACAACTGGCTGTACCATTTTTACTGAGTATGCAAACATCTTCGCAGCCTCCATTTAGAATCTTGCATTGGTTAGCATCACAATTGACGGTAGTATTTTGTACAGCTACCACACCCATGGGACGATCAATTCGATCACGGAGAAATACAACGTCTGCCCCGGTGTATTTATTAGCTCTCACTAGAGCCCCCAAGACCCAATCAGACCAAAATAATAAATCTCCAGAAACGGCTATAGCAAAGGGATGTTTAGGTGTAGAATGAGCTAACACCACACGATGTGTACCGTCATAATTGGCCCTTTCAATTTTGTCCAATCGCGCATCTGCCCAATATAACTTCTGTTCCTCCAGATCTAAAGTAATAGCGTTGGGCATTTTAATTTCGGAACGTATAACCGATTCTAAACCAAATCCAGTTACAAAAGCTCTTTGTATGGACGGCAAATCCTCATTCCAGTTAGTCCAATATATCATGCCCAAGCAAGGCTCTACTGCAATGCCTCGCGGCTTATCTTTCGAATTTAGAACACGTATACGACTTACAAGTTGGGTGTTATTGTCAGCGCTATCGGTAATTTCGTGTAAATTTAAACTGCAAATTGAAGCATCATTATTCGAAGTCCAAAATAGCATATTGTTGACGGCGTCAAAAGCTAAACCTTCCACACGGCCTTGATGACTAATTAGAACACGATTTTGACTCCCATTGAAGTAAACTGCATTAATTGTGCTAAGAACTACATCCGAGTAGAATAGCAGACTTCTCTCGTAGTCATAAGAGAGAGCGATCACGTTCATCATGTAGGTGGTGTTATGTATTGATTTGACAGGTCCATTTTTATTTGTATGATCCGTCAAGTGAACGCTTTCGATAGTACTGCGATAAGAGAATAACAAAAAACTATCGTAAGGCTCACAAGAAAGACCGTCACTAGCCACTCGGGAATGCGTGCAAGCGCATATGGCTGAAGTGCCGTTATATAAACAGAGCTCTTGGCAGCCGCCATTATTTTCTGAGCAAAAATTGACGCCCTTCTGTAAACGTTTCGAAAATATCTTCATATCCTTCAGAGCGTAGCCTTCCAAACGTTTTAGCTCTTTGAAATCATTTAAATCATTAAAATTTGCCACTTTGATACTACCCTTATTATGGCTGTTATCCGCCCAATACAGATAGTCATCTAATTTGGCCACTGCTACAGGATGTTCTAAACTGTGATTCAATAAAGCCGCCTTAAGGTTCCCGTCATAATCTACTTTCATGATAGCCGGTTGTGAAGAAGAGTTCTTGGCGTTTTCACACCAGTAGACCCTGGTGCTATCAATATCCAAAACTAGATTGCTAATAAGTTTCTGGTGGTTTACTAAAACTAACGGCTGGCTACCATCCAGTCCGGTGCGTCCGATAATGCCCTCGGCTACATAGAATAGTAAACCTTGAACGGGATCTACTGCTAAAGCCGTAGGCTTAATCACGTTTGATATAACCACGTAACGTTGCGAACCATCTAAACGGGCCACTTCAATAATGTTTCGCTTAAGATCGCTGATATATATATTTTCGGCAACCCAATCGACCGCCAACCCACCCAACCAATCTAATTGACGATTATCCATCCAATCTAACGACTTAATAATATCTTCACGACCGGTGCCATCACGTTTAATGCGCGATATTGTGCCGCGTTCGTTATCACCCCAATAAAGGTAGTCCCGAGCAGCATGATAGTCGATGAATGAAGCCAAAGAAATTCGTGAAATGGGACCCAAAGCCTGTTTTTTGTTTAAGTTAAATGATAACAAAGCTTAAATGTGTCTAAAAATGAACTTACCATCTTATGTCCTTGCTGATCTAAAGATTTCAAAGGATCATAGATTTCTAATCCTTTTAGTTCATGATTGGAATAGAATAGGAATTCCTCATATCCTAGACATTGCGTTGGATTTTCAGGATTGAAGCGATAACCCATGGCACAAGTGCACGCATGTTCCGTGGCCGATAATGCTAAGCATAAGTGAGAGCAACCGCCTTTCAGAGGGCCACTGCAAGTATTTGAGCCCACCTGGGCTTCGGCATAAAACATTTTTAGTGATTGAATACTTTCTGCCAAGAAGGAAAGCGATATTTATATTCAGAATATTACTATTGATCGTTATGCACTGATTAATTACTCGTGTTTTTCCTTAACATTGAATATTCCGCACATTTATCTTTATCGCAGCTCATTATAACACTTTGTATATTCTCAGGGAAGTAAACGGTGCCGTTATAAATGGTAACTGAACTTATGGTCATAACATTGCTGGCTGGTAATACATCAACCACTTCACGTTTTTGAAAGTCGTAATACGCTATGCCAGAATTGTCGTAAACGTAATACAAACGCTCAGACTCGTAGTCCATGGTCAATGATAATAAAGTGTTATTGTATTCGTACAGAATAATACGGCCTGAACCATCCAAATTACTTTGCTCAATTTGCCATAGTTGCAAGGAACGTTCTGATTGAATCCAAAACATTTTGCCACTAACCGAGAAAAAAGGTTGGGATTATTTGCCGCATGAAGAAATTGCAAGATTTGCTTACTTACTTGGCCGGATCTAAAGCAATACTTTCGATTTTATTTAGGCCCGTAAGAATTTGAGTGACATATTCTCCTTTCAGATTGCTAGCCCATATATCACATACTGTTTTTCCTGTAGAAAAATATATATTCTTGGCTATCCAATCGATGGCCAAACCAAATGGATTTTGTATATCGGTATTTATAATGGTTTGGATGATACCGTTCGAAATACCCGCTGTTTTGATTTCATTTAACTGTACATCCGACCAGTAAATGCGATTATCGTCAACCGTGAAATCAATGCGTTGAGGTGCTAAAACCTGCAACATGTCAATACTATTTTAGAAAGGCATTTTTGTCGCTCATATTGTCTTACTACTTACTTGTGGTGATTGTCGTATAGTCGGTATAGTATGATGATTGGGTTGCATTAGATCGATACCACGTATCTCATCGCCCATTATGAACAGTAACACTTGTTCATTGGCTATGCAGGTACGATTATCCGTTGAATCTAGTCGCATAACATGAGGACAAGCACACTGATATCTACCTTTCAGACTGAAAGTAAAAATATTTTAATCGCTCTGAATCGATATTATTCTTCTTCCTTTGTCAGTATACTTACTCCAGTAAACATAGATGTGAACACCCGCCATTGTTACGTTCGCACGGATTTTCGGCATGTGGCTGTCGGCTCGAGTGCAATACTTGGATACCAAATGGCTGCGTTTGGGTTCTTTGTATGACTTGAATGTCAGTACCATTCCATTTATTTGCTCTGATTACTGACGTAGTTCTCCAGTCAGTCCAATAAACATAATTTTCGAAAACGGTTATAGCAAATGGATGCGAAAGAATATCGCGATTTCTTAAAACTAAGTGAACATCCGAACCGTCATATTTGATAGTATAAATTGAATCAGATTTGGCATCCACCCAGTAAACTCGTTTTTGCGTGTAATCCAATGTTAAACCGTTAGGCCAACCAGCCGAAACCTGTGAAGTCGTAGAAATGGCTTGCCGTTGTTCTCCAGCCATGGAACAGCGCTCTATACGTGGATAGTTTTCATCCCAATCCGTCCAGAATAAGAGACCTTCACGCGGGTCTAACGCTATAGCCCGTGGACTTTCCATGTCACCGGCTACTAAAGTACGCCTAAAACTTCCATTGAGTTTGGCCACTTCAATTTGATCCAAGTTCGAGTCAATCCAATATAAATTCAAACCAATCCAATCAACTGCCAAACCTTCTGTGGTTGATAAGCCTGAGTGCACAACTGCTTCCACTTTATGCAACACTTCCCCCATCAACTGACCACGGTAAATTTTGTCATCTATAACATCGGTCCAAAAAATTTGGCTAGACTCGTTGCTGTACAGAAAATCTAAAGCTATGGTATTACGCAAGGACGTATAAAAGTTGCTTATAGTTGACGTTTTCAGGTTCACCCCCCTGATCTCTTGGCGATTGGTAAATATTATGTAAGGATTATCGGGGGACATACTTTTGCAACTAAAACGATCGTATTGCAAATCGTATCCATCGAGACACTTACAGTCGTAGCTTTTTCCAGCTATGCTACAGATCTGTGAACAAGTATCCCAATGTTCGCATGCATGTTGCATGCTGCACCTTTTGCCATTGGGCATTAGGAACATGTGCGCTGGACAGGAGCAGACGAATCCTTCGGGAGCGTTATGACAGTGATGGGAACATTCATGCGTCTGTTCGCACAGTTTTTCATAGCACAAAAAACCCTCATCAGTGCCATCGGGACAATCCATATTACCATCACATAACTGACGCACGGTTATGCACTTATTGGAATCAGGACAAAAACGATCGGGAAGTTGACATATTATGCTTTCATTAAAATTCACTTTAGAATCATGGAGTTCAGTGCAATTTAATTCATCCGACTTATCAAAGCAATGATCGACACCATCGCAATGCATAAAGTCCGGAATACATTCAAATGGGTCAGCGCAGCCAAATTCAAAGGGCCCGCATTGATGTGCTTCACCTAAACCGATAGCATGGTTATCACTTTTGGTTGTATTACAATTGCTTTCATCACTGAAATCCAAACAATCGTGTATTCCGTCACATATGCTAGTTTCATCATAACAACCAATGGGCATACAAAATCGTTCTCCAGGGCCACATTCGATGCTGGCGCAATCGCTTTCATCGGAATTATCACTATTAAAAATATTTGTATGGACAAATTGACTTTAAGGTCAAAGATTTGCTACGTACGACGACTTACCCACATTGGTTGATACCATCACAAATGGCCGAGAGCGCAACACAAACACCATTTTCACACATATGTTCAGGGCATTTTTCTTCAAATACAACTTCATCGCCCTCATCGGAAGAATCATCGGGGCCACAGTCCACCACTCCGTCGTTAACCCAAGATAATTGTATACATTTACCTGTTTTAAAACAGGTGAACTCATGGCTGTTACAAGAATGCTGTTCACAGTTGCGTTGATCTTCTCCATCAGGACAGTAATTGATAGAACTACACATCAATGTACGTTGATAGCACCTTCCGTTACACACAAAGTGCACATTGGGATCGCATTTAAGTGGATTACAAGGTCCATCCTTTGCAAAACTTTCATCACTGGCGTCATCGCAATCATCGAAACCGTCGCATAAATCTTTAAGATCTACACATTGTTCAGTGGCCGAACATTGAAAACCGTTAGTACAATTTTTTTCGAATTTTTCCTTTGCGTAAGGTACACACTGGGAGCCGGTACCATTCAAAGAATACCGATCCGGGCAACGGCAAACCGCCGAAAGTGGTGTATTGAAGCACACTCCGGGACATAATGTATTGGCGCAAGGATTATTCGAACCGAACGGCTGAGTTGCTAGGTCAAACATACGCAAATTCGATGTACGTCCTCTTTCTAAAGAAAAAACTTCGGTATGCGTTTCATTGGCTATCGAATGATTTAAGTGATGGACATTAAAACGCCTTATCGTTCCGTTTTTATTGTCGACCCAATAAATAAAACCATTATGAAACGTCATTGCTATCGGATGAAATTGACCATCTTTGAAAAGTATTGTACGATTAGTGCCATCCAAATTCATTCGTTCTATAGTGCTTTCTTTTACATCGCACCTAAGGAGACGTCAGCGAAAGCTTTGAATAAAAAAATGTTTTATGAAACTTGCCCTTACCAATAAATATGTTTGCTGTGGCGATCTATGTTTAAACTTAAAGGCCATTTCATTGGCATTTGTGTCGTTGATTCCATTAATAAGTGTTTGTGGGTACCATCTAGCCAGGAACGATAAATAACCGCTTTCTTCTCTCCGGCCATCCAGTGTGACCAATATAAGAAACCACCAATAGGATCAATAGCTAAGGACCTATCGCGGGGACATAATTTGAATTGTTATGAAATCTCTAGTCGGTTTGACTACAGAAACTTACATAGCTTCCCGCTTAATGGGTAATGAAACAATTTTGCTCATATTGTGTACAGAGGCCACATGTATGCTATCCACACCACTCCAATAAAGATTGTCAGCCAACCAATCGTATGCCAACACAGATGCGCTGTCACTTCCTTGTGCAAGGATTTTGCGTTGTTTGCCATCAATGCTTTGACTATGCAACAGAAAACCGTGGCTTTGTGTGTGAGAAAAAAAAAGAAAGAAAAATAAATAAAATTGTCTTTTTATCTCTTTTTCTATTTCGTTTATATGTAGTCCTACTTATTCGATTGTATGAAATAGATCAACTTTTGACGGACATTTACATCAACACCCAACGGCCAAGTGACATTATAAATGGGTACCATTGCATCCAAATACTTGTGCTGTTGTGTTAACGGTATACCAGCAATGTTAGCCAAACGTTGACGAGCCGCAAGGAGAAATCTCTCATAGCGCAGCAGCTCGCATTCGGTATTGTTGTGTAATTTATAACCGTGTGAACACATGCATTTGGCTTCAGCGAAACTTTTAGTCCAATGCGGCACACAAATCTGATTACAATTTCCATTGTTAACACGACATGGATGGGCCACTGCGAGAGAAAACGGAAAGCAAAAGAAAAGCAATAATAACATCGTAATGTTGAGTATAAAGGAAAATGCATTCATAGTTACAAACTCACGTCAAATGTCGTTAATTTATGGTTTAGCTCAACTCCCGTATCATTCATTCATTCATTCATTCATTCAATCACTATGCCGCAGCCGTACACAATATTGAAAGATGTACTTACCTACAGGTTGCTTCTGACGGTGAAAGATGCGGAAATCGTAGGGTCGTTTAACATCGCTAACTATTTGTTTTGCTTCCAGCGTAAATCTATCCATCGTAATGATCACTGTATCGCTCCATGGTGCAATAAAGACAGTATTTTCAAAAATCTCTACTGAATGCAAAGTTTTAAAAGGCACGTGAGTCTATAAGAAAGAAAGGATTAAGTAATATCGACAGGTATGGGATTCAAAGGAATAGGGAGAGAGAGAGTGAGAGAGAGAGAGAGAGAAAGGGAGCAGAGTTTACTGATCTCCATCTAATAGTGCAGGTGTTTGCCTTCTTCGTTATTTCATCTCAAAAGACTTGTCGATTCTCAAATCCAATACAAAAGACTACTGTCGCCTATTACCGATTGCAGAAACCCTTTTCAAAATAACTCTAACCTTATTATTACAAGTTAGACAAGGAGCGGCAAGACCTAAACTTATTCTCATTGTAAACATCTTCAGCCTTTATGACTAAGGCAGGCCAAGCTAGCTTGGCTGCTAAACATCACAATTGACTCACGCCTAAGGAATGGTAGTTGCGAGTTTTCACTTGCACATATTATTGAACACTATTATCACATCATCGGTTCAAACTAACTTAACCTAACTAAAAAGCAAACAAAGCATAATCGGAATAAAAATTTTTTGGAAAATTACGCAGGTTAACGTACACGAAATCTATGCAAATTATCGAGATGTAGACGAATGTCTAGTGACTGAACTTACATCGTGGGTTTTTTTCATAGACCATCGTTGGCCGCCCTCATAGTTAACGCGTTCAATAAAGTCCTTATATATGTCAATCCAGTATACATGTTCATTTGGTAAATCCAATGTCACCCAGCTGGGATAGTAAATCTGGGATGAAACCAAAATTGTATGATTTGTGCCATCAAGATTGGCGCGTGATAAGCTCGGACTCCATTCGGTAAAAAAGATGAAACTATAAGTAAGAAGAGATGACGAGAAACATCAAAAGCAAACGTACATATATTTCGAGAGATGTAGCTACGCTTACCCTTTAGTGGGATCCAAAACCATTGATGAAGGATTTTGTATGTTTTCCAATATAATACGGCAATGTTTCATGGAATTGCTGCACATGAACACCAAACCAGGCTCGTTACTCAGAAAATACCAATTGCCTGATATCCAATCGAGACGTAATTTATCGATAACTGTTGCGTCATGTTTGCATGTATGTAAACGAAATTACCATATTTCAGAATAAATGATGTATATATTCTTGGAAGAATTCACTTACAGTGTGTACTAGTAATTAATTCCGGCAATACCATTGCCCAGCTAACATTCAAATCATCGATACGATGACACTTCATATTAACGGCTGTCCAAGGGCTTGAATACATGGCACATAGAGTGCGATTACGATGCCAAACCTCAATTGCAGATACATCAGCTGAATTGATGTGTGACATTAGAGAACCATTGTTGGCATTTATACGGCGCATCTCAGTTTGTGTCAAGAACACCAAAGAAGGCGGTTCATTCTCGGGAACTGACGGCAAAAAAAACATTGTTTTTTATTTGCATGTAAATAATGAGTTTTGTTATTATTAAATTTTTTAGTAACGGTTTCGTAAGAAAATTATATTGGGCTCTAGCCGAACCTTTTATATCCGTAGCATAACTCAAAAAGAAAGCAAAGAAAGATAAGAACACTAGCAGGCAAGCGCAATTATTACATACATCATCACTTCGCCTAGCACAGTTATTCATACCTTTTGTACACATTATTTTCATGAAAGCCTGTCTATTGAAAGGTTAGATTTTCTCTCCATATAAGAGTTTCTCTTTCGCCTATATATGTTGGGGTCCAAAAAAATAGACCTATGTGTTTCAAATTTTCTACCGTTAATTTTTTTGCTCAAACACTACCACGGAATATTAAAAATTAAACCTTCTTCCGAAGGGCTTACTACTCATTAAACATCTTATATGGAGTGGGGCCAAGAAATACACTCACGCGTTTCAAGTTAGGTTCACTTAACTTTTTTATTTAGTGACTAACATGAACAAATTTTCATCACGAAACAATTAAGAATTAGGCCTTTTTGGCATACAAGTTTCATACGAATCCTCATACGCGGTGGTATCCAAAAAATAGACCTACCTGGTCCAAATTCAGTGAGACAAATTTTTTCTGTTAATTTACTATAGTGAGCCAAATTGCGACCTGTACCCTAAACACAAATTTTCATGAACAGAGGGACAGACAGACAGACGGGCAGACAGGCTTATATATATATATATATAATAGAAGGTAGGTCTGATTGTTATATTGCGCCTATGTTTATTGACTGATTTGGCGCACTATCAACTATGGGTTTTGAACAAAAGGAAGACAGATGTGCTTAAGTCGGTTCTGAATTTGATACTGGTCCTAAATATATATGTACTTTATCGGAACCCTGAAGTTGCTTTCCGTGTGTTGCAAACGCATTGATATAATAAACATGCATACATCGTTTGATGGTGAGGATCAAAAAAATGACACATAAAAAAGAATTGCTCTTTACCCACTGGAACGGAACATTTACTTTATTTCAATCTAAACTATATCAAAATAAATTTTAAACCCAAAAGGTGGAGAACATTTTTTTTGAGGAATTAAAAAATGCTTTTTCGCTTTGTTTCCTTTTTATTCGAGTACGTGTACGTGTGAAATAAAACAAAAAGGAAAATTTATTTTAATTTAAATAATAAAAAGCATTGCAAAGCCGTATGATATGCTACACTTTTAGACTTTTACAATAAGCCTGACGGTATGGTTGATATTTTTTTGCATTTCTCTTTGCCAATTTTTTCTTTTTTTAGGCTTTACTGCTAAAGAAAGCAGCACAACGTTTATAAAAAATTTAATAGCACTCACCGTTTAAAGCTAGGCAACGAGTTTTTTGTTTAATATAACCCGGTACACAAGAGCATTCGTATGAACCGTAAGTGTTGTGACACGATTGATCACACATGCCCTGCACTGAGCATTCATCGTAATCTATGCATTTTGTTCCATTAACATTAAGTTGACCGGGCGGACAATAGCAAGTGGGTCCCAACGGTGTTAGCTTACAATTAAACGAACAGTTTAACGTTGAGCATTGCGCATCTTGGGTATCTAGTTGTTTAAGATTATTGGCATAAAAGGAAACAAAAAATTGGAGAAAATTTAGGACTAATCGAATTTGAACATAAGTAAAAATCGATCATTTACCGCACTTAACTTCGTCGTTATCACAATCCCAGGTACCGTCACAAAACCGTGATATATCTAAACAGAAGCCATTACTGCATTTACTCTGATACGGACGACAAGATACTTCATCGTTGCGACCTACATAAAATCGTATTGTAAAAGGTTGTGTGTATGTAATTGTAACAGGCAAGCAAAAAAAAAGCAAATACTTGACCAGTCAAAGCGGGACAGAGCTGTAGAGCTGTACAGCGCATAACACAGGAATATACTTACAATTGATTTCGTCGGATATATCGTGAGTGCCACAATCGTATTCGCCATCACATACCCAATTGTTGGGTATGCACTTGTGTGTGGACGTGCACTGAAATTGACCTTCATTGCATTTGGAAGCGTTGGCTGCAAAAGTAAGAGGGAATGAATGTTAAATCCACATATATGTACGATATGTTAGTTAACTAGAATCACTATTTGGCAATGGAACAGAATACCACTTAATAGTCAATTTTCTTAATCTCTAATTATCTAATTGACTTTAAATTGTATTTAATTTTTGTCTGCGTATATATCTGCAAAAGAAGCGAACATTTTTCTTTACTCCTAGCTGCTCTTCATCGGCAAATAAGCAGCAAAGAATAACACGGTAATGGCAATAATAGCAACGACAACAAAAACACTAAAGCATATAATTTGCAAAAGATATTAAATCTGTTTTCGTATGCAAAAGACTTTCATTCCATTCTATCGCAGCGTATATGCGGATGTGCACGAGTGTGTAAACAAAAAACGGTTTGATATATAAGCGCATTAAAGGCGCAAATGTATACGCGCAACAGCCACACTCACTTTTACTCAAACAAACAAACATATTCCGACTATGGCAGAACAAAAAAATAAAAAAAAAACTCTTCTCTCATGTAAAATTCAAATTTATTCTCATGAAAAACGAAACTAAACTGTGAGTGAGTGTATATGCTAGCTGGCCTCTCCATACGGAAAGGAATAATAAGAAAAAAAAAAAACATAAATAAATAAAAGAAGAACATAATAAAAGTAATAATAAATGTCGTGACGAATCCTGTATACACGCTATCTAGAGATGGATATATTTTTCCATTAGCTTCAAGTTTATTGCTTTGTTTTTATTTGCTTAAATTGCATGTCGTTTGATAAATGCAAAGTAATATCAGTGTGGCAGTCATCGTGTTTGGTTCACTCACTCTTCCTGTAATGGAAAAATCAGATGAAAACCTCGCAACGGAAATGTGTCAGAACAGAAAAGCTGCTCATCTTCAATTGAAAATAATATTTTCAGATTCAGGTGAACACAAATTTTTCTTTATGACATAGAGCGAGTCATACTGGCTTCAGTTACGATCGCTTACATTTGATATCGTATATTTCTAGGCGTTACTTAGGCATCAACGAACCAGGTATACATACCTACCGTACTCTTACTTACGGTAACAAAAAAAACAAAAAAACTTTTTTCGTACAATTTCTCTTATTTTCTCTACCTATCACCTGAAATCCCATTGGCTATGAAAAATCAAACAAAAAAAAGTGTGGGAAGGAGTCTATACTGGTTTTTTTCCTCTGCGAGCAGCAATTCAATTCCCGTAACGTGAGTGAGGGAAAAGGTAAAGAAAAAAACCGTTTTCTCGCTGTAATTTATTTAAATTGAAATATGAACGCATTTAACAGAAGAAGATTTATGACTAAATCATGCTTAGATACGTATTGGTTTGGTTTTTCTGAAACATTCGTAACTCGTCCTTAAAAGTTTCCCTGATAAATACTCTTTAATGCTTTTGTTACTTTTCGCGGCTAGCAAGGTGGACATCGCAAATTACATTTTACATAGTACAACATAATCTTGTTACGAAAATGGTAATTTGCAAGAGTCAGATATTTGGGTGAAAAAGTCATCAAACTCTGATAATTTTTTTGTCCAGCCACAGAACAATTTTTGCTTTGTACGAACAAGTCTTTAAAAAAATTAGATTAAAGTTGCAAAGCCAGTATAAGTGCACTTAATTTTATCATTTAATCGAGTCAATTCGACATGTTTCTCTCGCGTCCTTTAATATGCCTACTAATTCGATTGCAACAAAGATAAAAACATCGCTACAACGTAATCAATATTAAATGAAATAGAGAGGTTTGATGGCAGTCTGATAGCCAGTGGGTGTTACATAAATGACTTTTCCATCTCCTTATTTCAATCAGTTTACATTATTATTATTATTGTTATTAATTGGGTAAGACGTACCGCGACCTAGAAGATCTATTGTACAAAGCCATGTCCCAAGTCCACCAATTTTATGAAATTTATAATAATTCATATCTTCGATGAAATGGTCACTTGTCAGCCCCAATAAGTCTATTAGCCATTTCTCGTACTGAGTATAGGAATTAAAAATTTTTATTGGGTTCACATCACTGGCAGCTTTCCCACTGACAACTGTTAATCTTTTTAGTTAAAGACATTTCTTCTTATTTTTTGTTTTTTCCTGTTTTACTTCCCAATCGTTTTTATAGACGAAAGACTCGTTCTCCTTAACAACCACATATGATGAGATTTTTTTCTCCGTCATATCGACAGCAAAGTAAAACAAATAAGAAAATTATATTCAGTCGTGACCGAATCTTTCATACGCATCAACGTTATTGTAAAAAAGACAATAAAAGTAAAAGAACTACATTTGTTGGGGCTGTTTTTTTTACTATTTTCAACATAAAAATGTTTGCCGCATAGGCGTGTCCTTGGAAAAATTTTATTTTCCAAATATGTAGATGACATATTCATTTTCGCTAACGGGAGAGTGTTTACCACAATTATTATATGCAGATGGACAGATGGACAGACGGACATTTTTAGGTGCATCCCCAGTTTGACACTGGCCAAAAATATATATAGTTTATGGGGTTTTTGAAGCTTGTTCCTACGTTTTAAAAAAAAAATTACATTTCATGCGCTATAATGTTGGCTAGGCGTGGTCAATTTTTGCCATTTTTGTACAGATACATTGCGTTGACCATAAAATATACGATTAAATTTGTATAGATTTATCTGCTATAGTTTATGAATATTGAGCAAAAAACGAATTTTTAATTTTTTTTGAAAAGAGAGGTGCTGTCATCGAGTACTTGGGCCGATTAAGCCCATTTTCAATACCAATCTGCGTGAAAGAATTTCCAAAGTTACTGCCTAATTTGAAGTTGTTAGTTTCATTTTTGCCACAAGAAGAGAGAATTTTGCAATAGACATTACACAGACGTAGGGACGGACATTCTTAAATCGATTCACAATTTCATGCTGAACAAGAATATATACACTTTGTGGTGATTCTCAAGCTTCCCTTTGGGCGTTACAAACGCTTCCACAAAATGAATATACTTCTTATCCTTGCCAAACGGAACTCACATCTACGTTTACATTCCAACTATACAACTAAGTGCGTCGTAAATGAATTGATTTCAAAAAGAAAACATACAATATCCGGTAAAATAAACATGATTGCAAGCAAGCATACATGGCCTGTGCGGCCAACATATAAACTTGAAAGCTTGGTAAATAAGAAAAAAAACGCAGAAAAATAGTGAAAGAAAATCAAAAAGATATGTAATAGCATTGAACATAAAGTCCATTTCCATTTCATTTGGTTGCACACTATTGATACGAAGCAAGGCCAGTGACAGCAAACCGAGCAAAGTAAAGTGTTTTGTACTTGAAGTTGCTGTTGGCCGCTTGTCATGTGTCTTCATCTTCTTGGAAGCGGATAATACACAGATATTTTTCTGGAATATCCGTCGCCCAAGGTGAATAATGTACAAACATCGTGTAGGTATACATTAATGGTAAAGGCTTACATATATATATATATGAGTGAAGTATGTACTGTTTGTAACAATCTGCCAAGTATTAGTGCTAGACTCAAGATTGAGATTCACTATGGGATCCATAAACTGTCGATGCAAAGATATTGAGATAAGTAGCTTGTTTTGGAAACAATTTAGGCTTTGTGGGCATAATTGTTGGCGAATCATAGTCATTTGCAAATTTAATTAATGACCTTTTCCAAAAAAAACCAAGCCATACGTTACCATCTGAAGCTTGACATTTTGATGATTTTTATAGGAAAATTTGTACGATAACTTGGCTTATCAATAACATGCACACTAGAGAATCGTGTTTGAAGATTTCTTTTGCAAGAGTGCCACATTCTCCTCTTCCCTATTAGTTCGCTGTATTTCAGAACAAGAAGCAATGATTAATATCTAGTGAACTCAAAGTTGTCGCGATTTGAAACATTTTTTGCGGTTCTTTCTACACCCACTGCCCATATTCATTTTGTCTAAACATATGCAACGGCCAGAAGAAAGCTTCAGAGACCTCATACAGCATACAACATCTTCTTGACCCGTATCAAATTCTGAGTCGATTTGTCGTAAATGTTCCGCTGTCGCAAAAATTGGAAAACCTGGAAGCTCTCGCAAGCAGGCAGGCATTCAAAATGGTACGATTTAATCAATAGGGGCACAATACCTTTACTATTAAAATCAAAAAATTGGTGTTTTCTTATTGCTCATAAACTGCAACAATGAATATTTTCAGAGATTTATTTTAATATCCAAGCGGTTGATATAAAAAAATCGGCGACAGTCGAACATATTATAATTTTCGTACTTGTTAAACTTTTCTCCGGCTGATCTAAATGGCTATTAATTTTTACATAAAAATTATTACCTTTAAGGATTTTAAGCCAACTACAGCATGTTCATGAGGCCTGTGATAAAATTCAACAACATTTTCTACAAAATAAATGATCTTTTCTGACACGACGACATTCGATGTTTTTAAATGTAACAACTAAGAAAAATATATTCGACCGTGACCGAATATTTTATACCCATCACCGTTATCCTAAAAAAGACAAAAAAGGAAAAAGAACTGCATTTTCGTGCTATATAATATGAAGTGGGCGCGGCTGGCTTTTTTCTACTTTCAAAACAAAAGTTTTTCTACCATAGGAAAAATTCCTTTGGAAATTTGGAGGCGATAATTTTATTTTCGCTAACGGTGGTATCGTTACAGTTGCGCAGGCAGACAGACAGACATGCTTAAGTGCATTCCAAATTTGAAACTGACCAAGAATTTGTATACTTTATTGGGTTTGTGAAGCATTAAATTTTGATACACTATCATATTGGGTAGGCGTGGTCAATTTTTTTCGTTTTTGTACAGCTACTACAGGATCGCCCATAGAATATGCTTTCAAATTTTTGTACATTTATCTGCTACAGTTTACGAGCAGTTTTTTATTTCTTTAAAAAAATAGAAATCTTCTCAGTCTACGCGCTGCTATGGGCGTGCCTTTTAATCGACTTAGCCCATTTTCAATGACAACTCGTGTGCAAGAATTTTCAATTCTCTTGCCACATCCGAGGTCGATAGCTTAACTTTTGCGAGCAGGAGTATGTTTATAACAGACATACACGCGGACGGACGAACGGACATGCCCAAATTGTTGTAGAAATTGATGTTGATCTAGAGGATATATACTTTACGAAGTCTCTGAAGCTCCTTTCTGGGCGTTGCACGCCTTTTGACAAAATGAATATAACCCTCATCCGTCGATGATGGGTATAAAAGCTTTTGGACTGTCGATAAAAGTGAAGAAGAACATGATATATGGATTTATGAAGTTTGTTTAGCGTAGAGTCTGTGTAGCAAAATACAAGCAACCCACTCTATTGAGAGAGCTGCTGTGCGTAAAAATACTTTTACTCTTCGTAGGAAAAGGTTAACTGAAGAATAACTATTAAAGTGGAATAAATTTGTCGTAATCGGGCCTTCCATTGGCTGCAGCGCAAAATGGTGCCTTTAATTCGCTCTCTTAGTTTATTATTATCGCACATTTCTTTCTATCTGTTTCGCATTTTTATTTCGTGCATTATATTTCAGATCTGGAGTGCGAGTATTTTAAGTTACAATTAAAATGGAGTTTGACTTGTCATCATCTCCCAAAGAAAAAATTTTTACAAATGTTACATATACGATAATGACGATGCACTTGCTCTTGTTGCTCCTGGTAAGAACAATATTTTATTACTGCAAGCATGACTTTCGTTTATTGCTTCATTGACATGTATTCGATGGTTTGGATAACGTGCAAACAGTGAAAGATGAGACAATTACGAAATATTTTTTCATAATATCACCATCAGAGTCCAGCAAACAGCCGTAGAAATTCAAGAAAATATACCATTCGCAACGATGCTATATTTCAATGTAGTGCAGTTGATTGCAATTCATATCGCTTCATTTCATTAGCTTATTGCTTGCATTCACAAAGGCCCTTTTCACGATACATTATACGTAGGCTTCACAACACGAGCAAAACAAGCAAAAAAGCAAGTGAACGTTTGAGAGCGAACGATGTTTACTTTTGTACCCATCGCCGAAGGATGGGGGGCATATTCACTTTCACGAAATGTTTGCAACGGCCAGAAAGAAGCTTCAGAGACTCCGCAAATTATATTCTTGATCAGCGCCAAATTCTAAATCGTTTTAAGCATATCCGTCCGTCTGTCCGCCTTCGTAATGTCTATTGTAAACATTCTCCTGGTCGCAAAAATGAAACTATCGAGTTTTTATTTGGCAAGAACATTGGAAGTACTTGCATGCAGGTTGGAATTGGAAATAAGCCGAGGCAGTCGAAGGAGATGCTCACAGTAGTACGTAAACTGAGAACGCCAAATGGTTTTTTGCTCATTACTTATAAACTTCAGCAGATAAACATACAAAAGGTTGAATATATATTCTGTGGGCGTTGTGGCAGTACACTGTCCATAATTGGCCACGCCTATCCAATACTATAGTGTATCAACATTTCATACATATTTATAACTTACCTCAATGATCTTCCCCCATGGGCAAAATCGCTCGCAAAATTGCAAAATAATTTTTAAAAATGATCCAAACTTTTTAAAGAACACGCCTACAATGCGCACACGTCTATTTCCCGAAAACTGTGAACGCCTTTGCTTTCCATGTTTTTTGTTTTTTACTCATAAAATACAACGCAGGCATCATATAAATTTCCAGTTTTGTTCTGAAGATAAATCAGCCACGCCCACCCAATGGTATAGAGTGCGAGAATTTAGTTTTTTCCCTTTTTTTAGGATCACGGTGATGGATATAAACGATTCGGTTACGACCGAATATCATTTTTTTACTTGTTTTTTTTTTACAAGCAAATAATACACGGAGATGGAGTATATGATAAATAATAAATTGAAAGTAAAAATTGCCAAGAAAATGTTGACGTAATTACTTCGTAAATAACGTAACGTCAATTCATAATATTCTTCAGTGTTATTGCGTTTGTTATGTCTTTCGTACCGACGGTGAATGGAAATGAAGTAGTTCTTCATTAACAACGCACCCTGTTAAACTAGACGAACGTTATATTTTTCGTACAACACCAGGATACTTCTGTCGAGTGCATATGACACTGGATTAGATTTTTGTACTCATCAGTGAAGGATGCTGGATTTTGATAAAACGTTTGGCGCACCCAGAAGAAAAGGAACTCCATAAAGAACCCATTCTTGATCACAATCAAATTCTGAGCCGATTTAAACATGTGCAGCTGTCCGTCTGTGTAATGTCTATGCT
This sequence comes from Glossina austeni, assembly GCA_000688735.1. Classification (NCBI taxonomy): domain Eukaryota; kingdom Metazoa; phylum Arthropoda; class Insecta; order Diptera; family Glossinidae; genus Glossina; species Glossina austeni. The sequence continues at coordinate 536,377 of KK502573.1, forward strand.
CAGCATTCGTTGACTAAAACATTGCACGATTTTGCACGCATGTCGTTATCGTTGCTCCTATCCTATAAAAGATGTAACGATAAAAATTTCCCTGTATAGCCAATGACCGACCGTAGAGACTCAGCCCCGTTCATCTGCGATCACCAAACCTTTTTAATCAATGAGTCAAAAAATTGTAATTCACATATCACGGCCGATTGATTGGATTAGGAAAAAGATAAAAATAAAAATTTTTAACGGACGTTTGTGTAATTACCACGTAATAAAGTGAGCGCAGCAAAGATGGTGACGCAAACTTCAGTGTGATAGCAAATGGTCCTGATTTGTTATTGCCTCGTAATTAAGACGTAATTTGCTAGTAATCAGTCGAAGTTCTGCTTCTAAATTTACGGTTTTCTCTTGTAAATTTTTAAGTAAACATAATTCAAGGTCCAACTATTACTAAAAATATTCTGCATCAATTTTTAAGTTCCTCAGTTTATAGTCTAATGAGGAAAAGAAACGCTTAAACACATTTCGTATTTAACATCCACACCGCTTAGCTGGGGATGAAGGCAGATATAATTCATTTGCGGCCTTGCTGTGCGAAGTATTTGAAATATTTAACGTGGCGAGCCGCATATGCGACCTGCGGGCCTGCTGTTGCCCATGCCATGTTGGAATATTGACATTTAATTTTCTGTGTTTTTCTTTTTAAGTAAAAGGTGGTGTATATATAAATAATGAAGTATTTACAAAATTATAAACGGATATATTTAAAGAAATTATTTGATTGACTTCTTTTCTAGATTTTTCACCAAATATATGCTGCGAGTGAGTGATCGATCGTTGTCCCACAAATTCCGCTTTTCACAAATATTTCTTATCTCTCGTCCCTATCATGCGGTTTGCGTTATGGCATCGCCCGGATAAAGCGGCAAAAGCCATTACTTGCTTCTATGGATTTCCAAATATTGTTAGCAAAAGCAATCGAGATATATCCTGAAGTGTTGTGTTTGCATATATAAATATTCGCACAACTTGTGACTCTTATTGATTTCGGACTTTGTGAATCACGGACTTTAACTGTACTATAATTTTGAAAATATATCCCAAAGTGGTTGTAAAATTTTTAGAAAAAGTGAATAATACAAACAAAGGTTGGTCCAACTCCAGCGAAGAAGAATTATTTGAAGGGAATTGCACAAAGTAGATGCCCCACGTGAGACCGCCGAACGCCCGAGCTCTTGCAAATCCATCCATCAACTGCAGATCCTTTCATTGTTGGCCAAGCTTTTCCTACCGAATCATTCTCTTAAATTTGGTATGAGAAAATAATTTGAGGGGACCTTTAACTTAGCGAACACTGTAACTAGCAGAGCAATTTGAATTTTTACTCAGGAAATTCCTTTTTTCTATATTTACAACAAGTGACTCATTGTTTGAGCGCCCATTTGACAGGAATGGTTGGCCTACATTTAATGTGAAAAGCATTAACAGTAAATTTAGTACGAGAGAAGGGAAGACTCGAGAAACTCGTTTTCTTAACCCGACACCATACGTTACATTCGGGGAAAGCAATTCCGCTTATGGCGTTAGAAAAGATTGCAGCACGGATTGCTCGAGGACACTTTAGATAAATATACCGGATAAATAAACAAATTAATTGGAAATTTCCATGTAGACACGATGCGTCCTTTGTCCCAGGAAGGGGAAGCAAATTAAAAGTGTGTGAAGTTGAAAAAGATTTTGTATTTAAATAAGCAAAAAAAACTTACCACAACCAACAGTCTCATCAGAACTGTCATCACAATCCGCTTTTGAATCACATTTCCAACGCATTGGTATGCATTTGCCGTCATTGCAGGTAAAATACGAAGGAGGACATGTTCCTACAATAAGTTCAAGACAAAAAGACAAAGGAGAAAACAATAACAACAACAACAACAACAATTCGGCAAAATACAACAAAACATAATAACGCAACATATCAACGAAAAGAAACGAAAAAAAAAAATAATAATAATAATAAGATTTTGAAAAAAAGGCCGGTTAAGGCAATAAGTGATGTTTTCAATTTTTTTTTTCTTTCCATTAAATAAACATTAAATGACAATAAATTTTTTTTTCTTTACTATTGTCTCTATTGTAGTTTCGTATTAATATTTTAGGCATGTCGTGTTTCAAAGTATATATTGTATGTGTGCATACGACATACAATGAATTTTAATAGTTTTGTTTCCATTATTATTATTACAATTTTTTATAACATATTTTCTCTGTTTGCATAGTACTACTGCCGCTACTACTACTACTACTACTACTGCTACTACTACTACTACTACTACTACTGCTAGTATTACTATCGCTTCTGCTACTACTGTTGTGGCTGCTACTTGTACGTTTACGTGCTCTTGCAAATTGAGCGACAGGTAGCTGGCAAAACAGAGCGCGGAATGGGAAACGAACAGAACAATATGTACAACAATAGACGACAATTGTTGTTTATTATGATTGCTGCTGTTGTTGTTTTTCTTTGCATTTCGTATATAATTTTGTTGTTGCTGTTTTGTTGATATTGCGGAAAAGCGGAACGTGACTATGAAATTTTGCATCATTAGTGTAAAAGAATATAAGCGAAAAGAACTCACACAACACAATATATAAACTTTTTCCTCATCGCATTATGCGTAAAATTTATATGTTAGCTCAAAAAAAACGAAAAAAGTCTACACATATGCAAATGTTTTCGAGGGAAGGTACATACTACTAATTAAAATACCCATAAGGCGGCATTAGAATTCTGCATAGAAAATTGTCAGAAAGCTTTAAATGACTGTGAAGTGAATCGCCAGCTTAAAGCGTTTTTGAGGTAGAGCGATTGAGATCATTTTCATTATGATTGTTCAAGGGGTTAATTTAGGTAAATGTCTACTAACGATAATGGATCGCAAGCTTTTTATGCTTTAAGGCTCTTGTTCAGTTTTTCGCGCCGCTGTCTGTAGGCGGAGTCCGTTGATTTTTAAAATTGGCACAGCAACATAGTTCCTTGCAACTCCAGAATGAAGGATGGGCAGAAAAACGTACTCATTCGTGGTAGTTTTATAGAACAATCTTTTATGTTAAGAAAATGGTAAAAGATTTTTTGTTTTGTTGAACATAAAGCCAGCACTGCACATTTTTTCCACTTTCCCAACAAAACATGAATTAATAGCCGGTTGTAGCCGAACATGAGAATTTTTAAAAGTGCCCACAATACGGATCACTCTGAGTTTCGGGTAACGTTATAAGTGTTACTCAGAAGAAATAATGTGTCTGTGCTGCGAACATTTCCGGGTCGTGTATTGCTGTATAGAATCGAACTTCCCCTCGTGCCAAAAAATCATCAAGACTCTTTGTATATTACATCCACTTTTACACTCAACTGCTCTAGTTGTTGATTGACTGATGTGCATTCAATACATATTTCAAATGACGCAGTGAGAAGACAACGTTGAAATCGATTGGTAGCTTGGCTATCCCATTGGATAAAGCCTTCTTGGCTCTATGGCTTCTTTTATTTTATTAAAATATTGTGAAGAAAAAGAAGAAGATAAAGTTTTAAAACTTTACACTCACTTACTTCTCCCTAAAATGGGAAATACAACATACGATGAATGTTAAATCACAACGTGATCAATTCAGTGAAGCAACTACAGGCAGCCGTAAGCGGAGATTTAATTCATGTCATAATGCAGCAGGTAAGGAAAAATAAAATTTGCTTCATACACGAGTTGAATTAGCCCTTCATGTCATATAATATATAGAACATTACCACAGACTTACAATAGAAGGAGACTTAATATTGTTTATCTACTACGTGAAAGAACGAACACAGGTAGGCAGAATGAAGTTTGCTTCTTGGAGAGTTTACACATGCGTTCAATTAGGCCTTCATGTTCTCTCGTCATTTTGTACCTGCACTTTTGTCTTTTATACACTCGAATAAGATGCTTCAGCTCTCCGCAGTATTCTCTTTTCGTTACTTTCGCAAATCGCAAAAACGAAGAGACTAAAAAATT
>KK502573.1:540516-563260 GCA_000688735.1 Glossina austeni
AACACAGGTAGGCAGAATGAAGTTTGCTTCACAAATCTGTTGAATTAGCCCTTCATGTCATATAATATATAGAACATTACCACAGACTTACAATAGAAGGAGACTTAATATTGTTTATCTATTACGTGAAAGAACGAACACAGGTAGGCAGAATGAAGTTTGCTTCACAAATCTGTTGAATTAGCCCTTTTAGAGAATATTGCCACAGTAATATAATAAAAGGAGACTTAATATTATTTTTCCATTACGTGAAATAACGAACACAGGTAGGAAGAATGAATTTTGTTTCATACATCTCTTGAATTAGCCCTCCATGTCATATTTATAGAATATTGCTACAGACTTGGAATAGAAGGAGGCCTAATATTATATTTCCATTATGTGAAATAACCAACACAAGTAGGAAGAATGAATTTTGCTTTACACATCTCTTGAACTAGCTCTTCATGTTATATGTGTATGCAGCACATTGCCACAGACTTATAATAAAAGGAGACTTAACATTATTTTTCCATTACGTGAAATAAGGAACACAGGTAGGTAGAATCAAGTTTGCTTCTTGGAGAGTTTACACATGTGTTCAGTTAGGCCTTCATGTTCTCTTTCATTTTGTACCTGCACTTTTGTCTTTTATACACTCGAATAAGATGCTTCAGCTCTCCGCAGTATTCTCTTTTCGTTACTTTCGCAAATCGCAAAAACGAAGAGACTAAAAAATTCCTGCCAAACTCCTTAAAAACGTTACACGTTACAAAGTGGGCTGAATCTAAACATTTTAAACTTGTACAAGACTATTTTCACTTTGAAGAGAATTTTGAATATCTCTTAGGAAGAAAAAATGTTTAAATGCCATTTCGTTAATTGCAGTCGAGCCAATGAAAGAATGGAAATAATTTCTACACTAAGCTTTTGTTAGACGTTGATATTTACTTCGAAAGTTGTAGTTGTGTTTAACATTCTCTTGGTTGGCCGCAAGTGCGATGCGCGCGACGGCCTCAACGTGAGATCAGTTTGAATGTTTTTTGTGAGCTTCTCTGAGCAACTTTTGCCCTTTTTGCGTACGCAATGTGCTTACTCAACCATATGAGTCGGAAGAGCTTGTGTGTTTCTTAGTTTTATGGAAGGTTGCTGTAGTTTATCTTTGCACTGGATCAATTCGAAGCCCATGTAATCTATATTCCGTTTAAGGCGCTCGTTTTCAGTATTTTTCTCATCCCGTTTGCTTTGCAAATAATCGTTAGCTTCTTATCGCTATCGCATGCTTCTTCTCGTTAAGAAATTGTGTGTAAATGTCTCTGCCGACATGTACCAAAGATTCGGAAGCCGATTCGTTCTTCCGGCCCGGTTTATTATTTTTATCATGAGTGTTGTGACGTAGAAATACAAATTTCTGGCATCCATTGATTACATGTAGATTTTGTTCTCTGCTTCTATCTAAAGTTTCAAGTAAAGAACGATACCTAAGAACAGTTCAGAGTTATGACGTTTATCGCCTTGGACTCTCATAGGTGATACGCATTGAGCGACTTTGCCTTCCACATGCTTAAAATGTCTTTTATTATAGTCCGAGTGTATGTCCTGATAGGAAAACGCCTTATGGGGGGAGAATATGCCGTCTGTATACTGTATTTGCTACATTCGTTGGCTCACTTGCACTTTTTCGACCGTTTATTTCAAAAGAGGAGCACGCATTTGTTGATTTCGTTCATATTTATCATTGATCGGCAGTGATATACTTAGCTTGACATTAGCAACGGCACTGCAATCCAAATCAAAACCACGTGGAACACTCTCATCCTGACTACTCATTCTTCTTGCTTATGGTAATTTATTACACGAAAATGAATATGTCGTATATTAATAGCGAAGTAATATCTGCTGTAGGTTGCAAGTAATTGGCGTGAAATATTTTTGATTTTTTGGTCATTGTATGACAATTTAGTATCAGTTGATATCATTATCAAGTATAATTCCGTATCCAACTTAACTTAACCAGCAGGCGAAAGTATACATTTCTACATTCATATTGCGTAACATAAATGAAGAAATTGTGGGTTCTCTGAGAAATATTTCTTAAATTTTCTTTTTATTAAAAATGCCATGACAAAGTTATTATACTGCTTATACTATGAATCTGCAAAAACATGGTATATGCTTTCCTTAACAATAATGACATTGACAGCAGAAGGAAATATCAATATTTAGCAGACACTGACAAACAAATCGAACTGACGGATTGACAAAAACTATTATGTTTACAGTTGTTTTCGGTAAACTTTACTAAGAGAAGAAAACAAGAAAGAAAGTTACATTCAGCGGGGTTCGAATCTCTGATACCCCCACCACTATGCTTTTCGCATTCTACTTTCCAAGTTCTTTTATTTGATACCCATATCGCTGGTATTATTAACAAAAAGATTAGTACACCATGTCGCGGCATAATTCACCCATTTTTAGGCAGATAATGTATCATCATTTAAGGGGTGCACAAAATAGTTTTAAACTTTCGGTCTTCATTACCTTATGATAAATAAGCACAACAGCTCAAAAAGGTGAAAAAAGTAAAAATTAATTACTCGTAACTTTGTCTGCGCATGGCCGATATTTCCCATTTTTGCACGTAAAGGGCAGAGTGTCTCGTAAAGTCAATGTGGAAAATTGCAGTCTTCTAACTTTTATAATTTCTGAATAATGAGCAAAAACCCACAAATTTTTGTTAAGAAAAACGTAGTTGCTTTCAGATTATGCTCCACTGCCGGGTTTTGCTCCGACCAATTAAGCCCATTTTCAATGCTAATCTGTGTCCAACAACTTGCAATGTTTCTGCCAAATTTGAAAGTGATAGCTTCATTTTTGCGACCAGGAGAGAGCCAAAAGCAACACCATACAGACGGACAGACATGGCTTAATCGTTCCAAAAAATTGCATCACTACAGATAGACAGACACACATAGACAGACAGACACGCGGACGTGGTTGGGATGAATAATTATCACGTGTGCAAATATGTTGCACAAGATGTACCCTCGCGTCGCCCTTCGATACCCGTATGTTTCTTGAAGAGTACCAACTATCCCTCAATCGATATGTGTTGAAATTTCTTGACATTACGACCATTAGTTTACGAGTTATAGTTGATTTAGTGATGTTACTTTTGTAGTTAGTGATGTAGTTTTGTAGTCCATCTGTTTGTGAGGCATAGAACCACATATCAGATGTCCAAGTAGTTATGTATATATTAAGAATACACATTAATATGAATAAAAACAAATTTATTGATTACGTTATATAATACTGTCCCGTTGTGTCAATGCTTTATTTACTCACTCGTGTGAAGTCTTTGTATGTATATGTTGGGTAGTAATAAACATAAATCAGTAAAATATGTTTTTGTTTTTGTTTTTTTTTTTTTTCATCATTTCATACAACATGTGCTTTGTTATAGAATGTCATTAAGTTTAGTTATTTGTAGGTTCCACTAAAAACACTATTCCGTTCCATTTGTTTTTTTTTTTTTTGTTCACGCAAACACACAAGCGCTAATCCAATAAATTAAAATAGATTAAAATAAAATAAAATTTAATTTAATTAAAATTCATTAGAAAATTTTTGTAATAATTTATTTTAAATGAATAACCAACCGCGCACACACGCATACATACATAATTTAAACGAATGCCACTTACAGTAGCTAAATTAGTTGATAGTGCTCTTCAATATTGCTATAGCCTTAACTTAAATTGAGCGGGAAGCGGTTGATGATGAAACACAGACCACTTGTATAATAATTTCTCTTTCGCGCATGTACTTGAAAATAGAGTGGTTTCTGGTTTAAACCGCTATAAAAAATTATGGACAACAATAAATTTAATTTGGTTTCGAGTTAATTAAACCATTCGCGCGACTGTTGGGAATATTTTTTATAAAACGGTGCGCGAAGATAAATTCGAATTTAAATAGCGAGTATACCTACGATATCTCTTAATCGAGAACTCTGTTAAGTATTTACAATTAAGATATAGTTGAGTCTGGATGGACGCCTATTTAGTTCATATTAAAGGACGTGAAATATTTTTGTGAGCATCGCATGAACATGTCTACGAAAATACCTTTCAAACAAGCTGAAGAAATGTAAAATTCATTCATTACATTTTCTAGTTTCATTTTAGGCGTGTTAGTCTTTGCAATTTGCCCACTTTTTATGTTTCACGGAAGCATAGCTATGTGTGATAATAAAATAAACGGAATGCACGTTAGTTGACAGAAAAAAAATTGACATGAATCTGTTGAAAAAGAAACTTAATTAATGTTCTCTCTCTCTCTCTCTCTCTCTCTCTTTTAACTGTTAAAATAATGATGTTACTTTCTTTTTTAACAGAAATGTTCTCTTAATGTTAGTAAGAGACTGTTAAAGTAGTAAGGGTTTTCTGCTAAGTATGTAATCTTTAAAAATTCATCTCGAAAGAAAAGTTTGAACTTTTTTGGCTTATGCGACAGGTATTTTCATATAGATTCACTTGGTATAGATGAATATAAGCGATATTTTTTAGTTTGGCCGCGCTAGAGTCTCAATTTTTGGTGGTTTTCCATAGCCATTTTTCGTTAACATATCACATTTCAAAATGTTGTTACAAACAGTTCCTATAAGCAAAATTTTCATTTGTTTTTCGTATAAATTCATGCGGTGTTCGCAAAAATTATCTACGTTTTCTAATATGGACAGGATAGGCTTTCAAGTCCACCTATATCTTAATTCTAAATATATTACAGAGCTCTCTTAGAGCATTTAAGGGATGTGGTAAGTGTCTAAGCGCATAAATGCCCCAACAGAGCTCTGTTAAGGGATATGGTGAGCGTGTAGGTGCGTAAATGCCATAACAGAGCTCGGTTAAGGGACACAGTAGGTGTCTAGGTGCGTAAACACCATAACGGAGCTCTGTTTAGAGATATGGTAGGGGTCCAGTTGTGTAAATATCCTGACAGAGCTCTGTTGAGGGGTTCGGTAAGCGTCTAGGTGTAAAAATGCTCTAATAGAGATCTGTTAAGGGATATGATAAGCGTGTAGGTCCGTAAATGCCATAACAGAGCTCGGTTAAGGGCTATAGTAGGTGTCCAGTTGCGTAAATGTAGTGATAGAGCTCTGTTGAGGGATTCGGTAAGCGTCTAGGTGTAAAAATGCTCTAATAGAGATCTGTTAAGGGATATGATAAGCGTGTAGGTCCGTAAATGCCATAACAGAGCTCGGTTAAGGGCTATAGTAGGTGTCCAGTTGCGTAAATGTCCTGACAGAGCTCTGTTGAGGGATTCGGTAAGCGTCTAGGTGTAAAAATGCTCTAATAGAGATCTGTTAAGGGATATGATAAGCGTGTAGGTCCGTAAATGCCATAACAGAGCTCGGTTAAGGGCTATAGTAGGTGTCCAGTTGCGTAAATGTCCTGATAGAGCTCTGTTGAGGGATTCGGTAAGCGTCTCGTAAGGGACTGGTGTCCAGTTGCGTATATGTTCTGACAGAGCTCTGTTAAGGAATATGGTAGGTGCGTAAATGTCCTGACAGAGCTCTATTGAGGGATATGATAGGTGTCGCTGCTAATTAAATTCGAATTATATAATAATAACTTTGTTTTCCCGTGCAATATTTTGATTAATCACAATACGTAATATTCTAAATTATCATATTATCTACATACCTACCTATACAAACAAAAGAAATAATTAATACCTTACTTGTTATACGTGCAGATATTCATATATTACATTGACATACATTGCCCAAAGCAAAGCATTTATAATCCGAATTCAAGTTATACGAAGGTGTTTGTCACGAGTGCTCAGAGCAATTAATTTCAAATTTAAATAATTAGCAAAGATTAAATGCTAGAGATCCCTGTTACTTAAGCACTACGTAAATTACCAGTAAAATATTTTCATCTGAGAATCGCCGCTGAAAGGAAAGGCAACCGGATGGATTAGCTTGATGGCAAGCGATAAAAATCGTCTGACATGTGACAATAATGATGGTTCAATATAGAAAAAGCTAAACAAATGGCAGTATATTGCGGTGACGGCTTCGGCGGCTGTCACTGTCGGCTAACTAACTTATCAACAACTAATGTCAAGAAAGCACGCAAGTGAGGTAAAGCACCAAGAATTGATCAGTAGGAAAGGCGACGTCGTTCTTAATAATTCCAGATCATACCTCATCTGCGTACCATTCATTTCACTCTCCATTCTACTTCCAATTTTTTACTGATGCCAGCTAGTGCTGATATGTCGCTGGTCGATAGGCTTGGAAGACCATTATTCTTAAGTGAAAAAACTGGGAATTGAGAGAAGTGAAGCGTATACCTTGCAACGTAAAGGCTAATGTGAAGTAATGGTAAGTTTTTGGTGCCTGCAGCAAAACTGATTAGCGAAACAATGGAATATGGAATATTATGATTCCGGAACTACTGGAAAGCATATAGAGCAGAGAAAATGGTGGTGAGTTTCATATATAAAAACAAGTAAAAATCGAAATACACAATAAAGTATATAAGCTTTGTTCACCCGATTAGGTGAATTCGGAAAGTTGCACGAGGACTTGGACACCACGGAACACGGAAACCTAAAAGGGTAATTAAAATGATTAAAGGTACTTAAAGCAGATAGGCTTTGGATAAAATGTAGAGAGAAATCTTACAACTGAGATGAAAATGCATGTTAGAAAAGAGTAGCGGAGGGACCCTGGTCAGTTGGTAGGTCGATTTATATATGTATGTATGTGTGTGTGTGTGTGTGTGTGTGTGTAATATCTGCGGTAAACATGAAGCTATCCAAGACGGACAGCTATGTGACAGACACATTTGAAGGTCTGGCGCGCAAGCTTGCATTGAAATATCAGCAGGAGCGCCCATAGTGCCATGCAAGCTGAGAATACTTTACCGATTTTTGCTCTTTCTGCTCATTGCTCATAAACGGCATATGGCAAAAGTACAATAAGAAGTTCCATGTATGCACGGAAGTGAAAAGTATTCAATATTATTATAGATTATGGAAATTCGATTTTTTGTTTTAGCCTTTGTCAGGATAAAGGTGGCAGGTATCAATTAGTCGACGCAACCGAATATAATTTTCTTTCTTGTTTTGTTTCTTCCTTATTTTTCCTATTACGAACATATATTTTTATCGACACAGAGTGTGTGTGTGTGTGTGTGTGTGTGTGTGTGTTGGTATGCCTTAAAAATTTCTATAAACATAAAATCATACTAATTAAGTACAAAAGGTTTGTTTGTCGATGCAATAGCTCTCTAACTGACCTCCACTTACATAAGCCATTGTTGTGTTATGTAAATATGTAGCTTCGATACCATTAAATGAATCATAGGACACACATGTATGTGTATGTGTTCGACTAATGTTATGCTAATTTCGTAATTTGTGAAAACGAAACAAAATTTATGTAAATCAAGTAGTTACGGTTAATGATAACAATGTGATGATACATGCACGTGTCGACCCCAAAGTTATGTATTATGCGGTTACACGTGATTAGTACGTTCCGAAAGCAATTAAAAGTGGGGAATTTTATTTCGAGATTTCGGTGCAATGAACTCATTTCGAATAAAAGTTGGGAATAAAAGTAGTTTACTATAAACGCTACATGATCTAAACTAAGAAACATGATCATGACAAAGATTACAAAGTAGGACGGAATGACATCTATTCTATATGCTTTCAAGCTCTGACGGCCTGCAATTTATTTCAAGGTTTTTTGGATGCAATAACTTAAATGAATTGGGTGAGAGGAAGGGAAAAAGAAGAGGAAGCAAATTTTATCAGCATAACTTAAGATGGCTGTCCAATCTATGCAAATGGAAACAGATGTACCTAAAAATTCGCAAAAATTCTAAACATAACCGTGAAAAACAAAGTTAACAATTTTCTGCGACTACGTAGCGCATGTAATGTTTTAGGAATTACAGGATACGGGTTCACGGCATTGTTCCCATGCATACTAATAGTATGCATATAAGATAGAGGAACGGGCAATAGGGAGAGAGCGAGAGCGGGAGAGCGAGAGAGAAGGTCTTAGAAAGAGTACAAAAAACTTATTTGCAAGTGCCTTACACTTCAGGATTCAATTTGCTATTTATTTTCCCCCCTGTTCGATATGCATATCCTAGAAGAGTGCATGTGTGTGCTTGTGTACATTTAGTTTTACAACCTGCTTTTATCTCACTTGCAAAAATTTTTGTTTGTTTTGATCTCATATCGGTTTTATTAGAGTAAACGTTTCTTGTTGTCATAGGTTGGGGTTTTTTTTCCTATTTTTCTTTTCTTTCCTTTTTTTGTCTTTTTATTTATTTTCAATTTAGTCTCTGTTTATTAAGGGTGCAGGGAGGAGTGAGAGAGACAGATAGAGAGAGAGAGAGAGAGAGGGAAAGAGTAAATTTATTTTACTTATTTGATGATTTTATTGCTTTTTGTGTTGGCCTACGAGTAGATAAGCAAACGTACTATACATATATATAGATATATATATATATATATATATATATATATATATATATATATGTGTGTATATGTACATGCGGAGCCAAATATTACTAGGCTTATCTAGGGATCCGGTATAGTATACCATGTATATGTGTACATATGTATATGTGTCGATTATGTCCGATTCCAGGTATGCATGTAATGCATGCCTATATGTATGTACATGACAAAATTCAACATGTGGCCTACCAATAAGCAAATGAATGTTTCATTTCCTTTTCCCTTTGCTTTTTATTGCTCAATTCTCCTCTTCTCGGTATCAATTTGTATTTGAGTCGACTTTTTGATGCAAATCGTGTTGTATCATGTTTAACAAGCGTCATTGATTAGTGCATCGCATCGCCATTGTATCGATAATGTAAATATTATTTTCAATTTTTCTGTTACGACGACGTCATTCAAACTAATTTTTTCATTCCCATTCAGGCAGAAATGTTCCCAGAAATGTTTCATAATCAACCACAAAAGTCAACAACAAATTGCTTTTGGTTTTTCGTATAGCAAAACCAAAATTTCAATTATTATTAGCGGGTGCGCTCATCCGAAAGCAAAGCAATTTTGTATAAAATAATGTACAAAACTCGTACATAACGATTGTGGAATAGAGAGCTGAAGCTGCTTTTTTTGTTTTTAATTTTTTGGTAAGCGCTGGCGTACGAGCAATTATAAAGCGATAACAAAATTCCATTTTTGGGTAAAACTCATAAATTTGTCAACCACACAACAAATACATACACAGGCACATGCAAATACAAGCGTAGTCATAGTAGACCATCATCATGCCTGCGCTTACACATACATATGCGCATACTTTTCTCATATTTTCAGTTTGCTAAACAATCTAAAAACATATTTTGCGGAAAATTTCATATGATAGAGAAATTTATGCGTATGCTTAACAAAGTGATATAAATTTCGTTTTGATTGCAGTAGCGATGTTATTTTTGGTAACATGTGTGTAGGGGTGCGGCAGTTTTTTTTTTGTTTTCTTTTTTTTTCTCCTATTTTTAATATTTGGCAACGGTGTTAGTTTTTGTTAAACAATTTGATTGCATTTCGTCGTCATGGGTAGCAAAGCTGGTCAACATTTGTAAATATGTTTGTAATAAAGGAAAAGATTTCATAGAGAAAGGGTAGTGTTCTTTTGCACAGAGGAAGAAGAAGAAGAGCAAGAACTAAAGAGCAACTATTTAATACATATACGTTCACGTTTAAAAGGATCAGGTGAAGAGCTTTTTTTCAAAGAATGCGGAACTCTAGCATCAACTTTTACGTAATACGGAAAATTTAATCATATCAGAGCAATTATAGGGAGTTTGGTGATGGCTTATAATAGGCAGCTGAGCATGCGATTTTTACTTGCTTTACCCTCTTTACCTGAGTAAATTTAGAAAATTTTTGAAATTTAGTAATAAGTTTGCTAAGTTGTTGTTGTTTTATTGACTTGAACATATTTATTACTATTATTATTATTATTATTATAAATTTAGCCAGAGAATAAATTCTAAGAGCAAAGTCTTAAAGCACTAGCATCTAAGGCTGTCGGCTTTATTAAAAACTCCGCCGCACTTGAGGTTTGAATCCACGACCATTGAATTGCTAGTCGAGACTTTTGCCTATTCGCCGACTTACGTGGATTGGCTTAAACATAAAATTACTAAACGGCGATATTATTTATAGAAATATTATGAGTTCTGAGTATTATTTATAGAAATATTATGAGTTCATTCATTAACATTGGCAATCGAATGCTCGATTTTTGGGACATTATTCGAAAAAAAAAAAAATCAAATCAATGTCAACTTTTTTAAAAAGCAATTTTTCAAAAAATTCTTACGTTGCTCGGCACAGTCTTGAAAATTTTTGATTTATTTTTTTTATTTATTTCAAATTGATTACGAAAGGAAATTGCAATCACAAACTAGAAGAACTGCAAGAAAGCTAAAATTTAAACTTAAGCTAATACTACTAATACTACTATAAAGTGTTAAGTTAATACTGTCTAGTGCTCATTAATTATTTGCAACACGCGTAGTATAATAAAACAATTCATTACATATATATATTCATTATAGACTATATTTTCAATTTATAACTAAATCTTTAATTGCAATAATAGCAAACTGATCAAAGAGGTAGTAATTCTTGTTATAAAGCCTATAAAGCATAGAAAGCTAACTGGTCTCAAGGAAGACAAGCAATTACTCAATCAATTTAACCAGAAAAACCGCCACAATCACTTCAAGTCTCTTGAGGTTAAGTTTGCTTTCATATGACGGAAGAATTCTAGCGGCATCCCGTGGCAGACCGCGTAAAGCAAATAGAAGAAAACTTCTCCGAACAGACTCAATTCGTTCCATATAACATTGATAACAACAGGTGCCCATATCCCAAATCGGGCGAACAAGCGCAGTATATAGTCGTTTGCAAGTATACGGTTCATTAAATTCTTTAGCCCATATCTTAATAAAGCCCACAAAGGACTTGGCCTTGTTAACGGAAAACTCAATGTGAAGGTTGTGCAGCAATACAGTTAGAGAAATCAAAGCAAAAAAGCCGTATAATGCGGTATCGTTTTAATAAAATGTGAAAAATAATTTTTTACATACCCTCCTAAGACTTGTACTTTCATATATAAAAACGCGAGCATTTTTTGAGCATAAATTCAGAAATATGACCCTTTAGCAAAATCTCTTTAACAAAAAAGACGAGATATCATCCTTTAGGTAAGTGTGAAGATTTCAGCCAGCACCCATTTTTCATTACAATAAATGATTTTGAAGACCTGCATACGTTTTCTGTGAATCAAAAGTTTCTTGATGTCCATCCAGCATGTATCTCCGTTACGCAACAATGAAATCTTTCGTTAGTGAAACCATTTATTAAAACCATAGCAGGAGAGTGTATTTACTCTCCTGGATGGAAATATACCGAATTACAACATTTTCTCGCATGAGGTATTTTCTCTAGTCCAAGGGGTAAGAAGATCGCACATACTATTTGTATAAAATAATGATTCACATATAACGTAATTTATAATCTCCTTACGTTCCTTACTCTTAATTACGAAAAAACCCACAAATATATTTTTCTTTACTACATACATAGTTTAAATTTAAACAACTATTGTGGTTTAGTTATTGCATTCAGTTCCTGAGTGAACTCTCAACGAAGCCAAGTGGAATTATAACTGAGGCTAGCCAAACAGAAAAAATTCTTCTCTTCTTCTTCACATTTTTAACAATCAAGGAAAAAACCAAAGGGTCTTTCTACACCCAGTCACCGATGATTGTTAAACACCCTTTCATCAACTATTCTTGGCAGATATGGAATCATAGGAGTGTTTCGAATAAATTTTATATGCAATTATTTCTATTTGTGTCGGCAGTTTATTGTTGTTGTTGTTGTTGTTTGATTATTATTATTGCTGGAATATTACAAACTTGCTTATGAAGAACACAAAAGATTTCTTTAAAATATTTTTCTCATTTTCTGATATTTTTTACAAAAAAAAAAAACAAATTTATGATTACGTGTTGTGGTAAGCGAAGACGTGCTCACATTTCCATGCGCGCATAGCGTGGAAAGCCTCCAATAATTTCCTATTGAAATTCTTGTTTTTTTTTTTTTTTATATACGGAGAGAGTGGAGGATGGGAGAGGGAGGGAAGGCAAAGATAGACATTATAGGCGTGCTTGTGTCTGGATGCACGTATGGCATGCAAATGGAAATATCTTTTCAAACTAATCTTCAGGCATTAAGGCATGGAGCTATCCTGTGAGCACAAAAGTATGGATCGATTTTTTTTACAAAACTCATTTTTTACAAATCTTTGTACATTTGCTGAGATACTTGAAAATTTTTTTAAAAGCATTTTTTAAAAACGAAATTGTGACACGGCTTGTCCAGCTGAGAAAACATTTTTTATAGAACCTTTCGGGTTTTAGCAAATAGTAAAACTTTATTTAAAGCGCTGTTAAGGATCGAAAAAATGGTATCGAACTAATCTTCTCATGATTCGGCCGTAAAGCCTGTCAAAGTTGACGGCGCCCAAAGATGAAGAGCACTTGGGTGGCAAGCGTGAAGCGTGATGGGAAAAAGCAATGGGGAAAGATGGATAGACCTTCTCGCTCATTCCCGATCGGAAGAGTGAAATAAATTATTACTTGACACAATTCCTAACTAGTCATGATTGCTTCCGAAGTTATCTACGGCGATTCGCGGACGGAGATGTGAAGCACCCGATCTTCAATTGTCGGAAATGCGTGGCGCACGACACAGTAGAGAGCATGGTCGAAAGTCCTGAAGCATGGGGCTGGAAATGCCTTCCCGGCCGAGCTGCTTCAGGAACTAAGACGGTTAGAGAAATAGCGGATAAAGAGAAGAGGAAGAGCAAGTGATTAAGGTTCCACCACTTGGAGCGTATTAATTGCAAGCAGCCGTCCGGCGGGAGCAGTATGTTTCGAACATTTCTACAATACGTTCTTTTGCTTCCACATTCCAACGGAGAAAAAGTCGCATTTGTCCACAAAGTGCTCTAAAGTGTTTATATTAGCAGAATAGTTGTATAGGAATGATACCCATTCACGCCTGGAAAATGTCCTCTAGAGCTTTTGTCGACTTCTTCATGTGTTTCTTAACGGTCTTACTATTTTCTGCAACATGAAGTTCTTACTGAATACTTCCTAAATAAATTCATTGACTTCATCAAGCTTGCAGTGTTTTAGTTATACCTCAACAATCTTGCAAGTTAAGAAGGATCCGATATTCGTGGTAGTTTGATTCATTGAGGGAACCCGTCATGTCAGTAGATACGTTCGAGAAGATAAATGGGATGAAAAAGTCACAAACATTTATTTTTCATTGCAGGAGACAACACAAGAAAAGAGGGAGAGAGAGCGACATATATAAGATCGAAAATAAGAGGGAGAGGAGGAAGAAGAAAAATTAAAAACAATATTTTTTTAATGGACGTGAAATAATGTTATCCTTGCACAATCGACTATTAAAACCAACACAGGTTAGCAGGAAAGCAGATAATTTCAATTCGAGTACAAGCACATAAACGACATGCTCTTGTAGACGTGCACTTTTTGTAAAGAAATCTTACATTTACACTAATGTACGACTTGTGTAAATGCATGCGTGCGTATACACAAATAGATGAAATCACACAAACTAATGCGCATGCAATACATTTGCAAGAACCAGAGGTAAACGTAAGCTTACCGAACGAACGAACGAACGATGTGCATATGCATATGTGTGGTCTTAACCTTTATGTACTTATTCGGATATTTTTATTTGCTTAAGAAATGTAACTCTCCTGCATGTCTATAAGTTGATGCCTGTACGTGCGTACGTACGTACGTATATAGGGTATGGGTATGCGTAGCAGTTTATAGAATTTATTGAGGTAGTCCGACTCGGTTAATGTCTTTTTATTTATTTTGTGAAGGTATGGTTTTTTCACTTAGTTACATATACGTACACATTCTCATAACCACATCGTACTCGTACTTACTTACTTACTTACTTATATAAAGTAAACTTGGAATTTATTTCAATGCTTACAGTAGTGTGTGTCAAACCAAACTTTTGTATGCTTTTAGCTCAGTGCTTGTTTTTCAACTTTGTTCTTTTTATACATTATTCCCATGCATCATAATGACAACAAACAACATTACTATGTGCAAGCACTCTCCTTCCTTCTAAATACAAATGTGTCGTATAAATGTATTAGTGTCTATGCAAAGAAAAAAAAAAAAAGACTTTAAAAACAGTGTTACATTCGAGTACATTATAAATGTCAAAGTTACGTAAATGTATTGTAAATATTGTGAATGCATAGATGCGCACGTATGTGTGTTTATTTGTTTTATATATTTGTTACATATTTTATTTGTCAAAAGTGTCACCCATTAAAGTCAAAATTTCATAGAGTACTTCTATGCACTTTGGAAAGCCAAGTGATCATTAGGAGGATGAGAAGCAAGCGATTAAAGACATACACGTTATGTCTGAGGAGAAACAGTAAACGTAAGACATTAAACTGATTGTGTTGTTTTGCTGACACGTGTTCGTCACAGTTGGGGGCTTGAGTAGAGAGTATCATCCTACGCTTGACGAATGCAATAATTTTCCAGCATTTCAAGAAAGGAATTTCAATACCTGAGTGCAATTTTCGAAAATTCATCTTCTCTCTGCTTCAATGTTTTTTCATTAACTCAATATTTTTATCAACATGAAGTTTTAATCCATCACAAATACAATCTGTCTATACATATAGGATGACGCAAAATTTACGCAAGATTTGAATTAAATAGAAAACAGAGTTTTTTTTCTAATTGGAATTCTTTTTTTTTTATTGCATCATAATACCCAGGCGTGAGGGTACATACGTACTCTTTTAGGAAAATTTTGCAGAACCATTTCCCATAACTGTGACTGAATTTTGTTGATGCAGTGTCGAATTTCGTCCTCTAATCTCCGGAGGAGGTTGACCCTCCGCTGGATATAGCCTATAAAAAGGAGTTCCGTGACATTATATCACATGATCTAGGGAACCAACTCCGGTCACCGGCGCGAAAGAGTCCAGAGACAACCAGGGAATGTCTTAGGCCCTAATTGAATTGTGCTTCCACGGGATGTATGGCATGCAGCACCTGGCTGGTTGCAGCCAGATGTCGTGCACATCAATGCCATCCAATCTAGGCAGTCATTACTTGGCCAGCCTCATTTTTGAAGAAGCATGGTCCAATGATGGGTTCAGTTCAAAATCCCCACCAATTAGTGATACGTGAGCATATTTTGTACGCAATTTTAACGAGATATGGCCGCCAAACTTTCATTATTCTTGGAATATCGTTCAACAACAATGGAAACCGCTTCGTTCTCTGGTGTAATGCTGCATTTTTTATTAACCCTAAACCATCAACTGTCAAAGTGTTCTTTTTGTTGGGTGGCGAACACTTTCCCGTATAAACCCGTATAAAGTAAATTTTAGTACACCCTTTTTAACGATCTATGATATGTATGTGCATTAAATGTGCCATAAATAGGAGCATGGATCTAACACTAGTCGATGAGGTATCGTCCTGCTGTAAACCTTTTTGCAAAACAAGAATTGAGACCAGAGAATTGAGTACAGATTACAACCGGATCGAAAAAATAGTTTGTTCGCAAAAATTTAACCAAAAAAGCTTAGCACTGCATCCTTCTATAGAAATATTTTTTGAATGTATTTTCTCTCTTCACTCTCGCATCCCGGTAAATGGGCATCTACTACTATTTCTATCAAAGAGTGGGGTGGATCCACGAATTGCTTACAAATAGTTAAAAATTAGCTCACATTACAAACTCTGGAATTATTTTGGGCATGGTTTTTATTCTGCTTCCCACTAAAGCACTAAAAGCCGAAAATAAGCTGCAGGTACGTTTCGTTTTGCAGCAACCCTGGGATTTTAATTTACTTACAATTCATTATTTTTAGTTGGCAGCATTGTCTGGGATTACCATTACCAAAAAATATTCCACTAAGAGGTTTTTCAAATTTTTATTTTTATATTTTCTTGGGTTTGATAAAAATAATACAACAAAGTTAGAAAAAGTCTTTACATACGACGCTTTTCTCTTCCGTTTGTTCAATCAATTGGTAGGTGTCATGCCCTACATATATTCAGCGTTCAGAAAGATTCAGTTTTTTTTATGTCAATCGATTTTTCTAAGCCTATTTGAGCATGTCCGTCTGTCTCTCTGTCTGTTTTTTTTTGTTGCGCAAACACATAGGATCACCGGATATTCTGAGAAATTTTGGACAAAGCATTTCAAAAATTGCTGGATCCACATTTGAAAAATTATTTATATGGAGAAAGCGTGCCATCTTTAACGATCAAAAAGAATGTGGAAAATTTAGACGGAACGTTATCGGCCTTCGACTGACTACGTTCGATGGAAATGTTCAGATGAAAATAAGCGTTTGTATGGCTACGAGATCTACTTTCCGGTATTCTATAATGAAGCTTGGTACACAATATTAGTTTGACCTATAAATGTACTGCGCTATAGAGTATTTTCAAATGGATGTTTTAAGCGAATGTTTGATGCTTTCATGAAAAGTTAATCTTTGGATTCGATTTGGATGACGAATATTTGGCTCTTCGAGAAGATAAATTTGAATTTATTAAATCTGCACCAGATTTTTGAACCCCTTTCGCACAAGAATTCTTACGAACCTAAGTGTACATGACGTACATTAAACACATGACGTAAATAACACTTTTTTATGATTATAAATAATTAATTGATCTTTAATTAATTTAATTAATTATCAATGAATTATTTACTCTATTAATATAATTAAATAATTAATAGCTGAGCTTGATCACCAATTACTCCCAATAATGAGATTAATGCGATGCGGTTGGCAATCAGAACTACAGTCAGATAAACGGAATAATTGTTCAACAATTGACACAAGTGGAATGTGCACTATATTTGTGATACATATATAAGTCTACAAACTATTTATAAATATATGTGTCACCGTTCGGGGAGACAAGCTAGAGTAATTGTGAATTATTAAGTGCCTGCCAGCTACTGCCAGCAAATGTGAACGCATCTATATTATAATCGGGAAAGGGTACACTTGAGTTTTGTCGATTAAATCCGAATCCTGATGAAATCAATGATCGTTATATAATTTGGATCGTTATATAATTTGAACGGATCACGTAGAGATTGTTCTAACTTATAATTTGTGCGGCATTGAGAAAACTTAATGAGAGCCACAGCATTTCTACGCACGTCCGTTGGGAAAGTGAGGACCCATCAGACCAAACAGGACCTAGGCGAATTCACATAGCCTTTTATCATTTTAGAGACGAAGGTAACGCCTAAGACTTCGTATCTTGTTTACAAAGATGGGAGGGCAATAAGTTTAAGCCTGTATGCGTATGGGTAAGAGCTCCAAACCAATCTACGAAGAGCAGATAATACATTTTTTTTTCGTACCGACTCCACTAAGTCCATGTGTGACTTGTAAGTAACTTTCGTCAGAACTCCCTCAGACCAGCGGAGGAACGCTGATTAAATGCTGTGTTTATTGAGATTCAAAGAAGGCGGCTTTGAGCTGAGATACCTCCACTGATATTTCCACTGAGGTATCGAATGCAACTCTGGAGAGAAAAACGAGGAATTTACGAGGGGAAATTACAACTAGTTCACAGTTGGTAGAAGCCGTTGTAGAAGACTAGGTAACGATGCGGCGATCGACCGCTCACAGAGGAAGATGGCTGCTTACGTTTGGAAGATGAAGGAGCCCATCTTGTATCCGTGAAAGCTATGTTACGCCTCTCTGTTGATTTCTGTACATACCTGTACAACTTCGAATTTGTTGAACGACTTGCTCAACTGGAAATTTTTAACTTGCAGCAGAGTACATTTCAGTTTTCAAAGGACATTTAAAGCTTTTCGTCTCTTCTTCTCCTTACGCTACTACGATTGTCTGATTGTGTATTCACACGTTTTACGTGGTTTCTAGCTTCTTGTTTTTTTTTGTTTTTTCTCTTCCTTCACATTTTCTTTACATACATTTTTTTTTTTTTTTTTTTTTTTTTTTAATAAAATTTGTTACCACAAGTATTAATGTGAACAGGCGATGAATAGCAAAGAGATAAATAAAAGAAGGAATCAAAAAAAAAAAAAAAAAGAAACAGAAACTTTTCTAATTTTCTGCAGCAACACGTAGCAGTGCAGTAGTGAGGGTAGTTCGTGTAACTCTTAAGTATTTTATTACCACCATCTTGGGAGCAATTCATAGATTGCGTAAAATTTAAGTAAGCGGCACTCGGGCAGGGAAGGAGGGTAATAAGTTTTCATTACGCAATTTATATGAACAAAGACTGGTAATGAATGCTGATGAGAAAAGTGATAAAAGGACTGTTGAAGAGAGATTATTTCCTTATTTTAAGAGGACGAAGAAAGCCGAAGAAGCGAAAGATAAAAATAGTGCAAACATGAAGAGCGATGTGCAAACAAATAAATAGAAATAGCAATAAATAAATTAAAAAGACATTTTTTTATAAACAAACGTTAATTTAGCAAGAAAAAAAAAATATGCCGAGGAAACGGGAAGAATTATGTCTATGACGTGAGGAATCTTAGATGGATATGCAGTACTTCGTTCGACATGATATGCAGATATGTTTAGTTCGCCGATCTTTTACTGCTTGAGTGGTGTATGAGACAAAAAACTACAAAAACGAGAAATTTTTTCTACTTCGGCTCTTAAGCGTTTTTCGCATCAAAGTGTACTTCGGTCACCTTGTAATGATAGGTCAATATAAAATGTCGTGGCCTCATACCCATTCAATGGCTTTTGAGTTGGTGAAACTAGCTTTACCAAGCCATCCAACAGTGTTTGCGGAAAGTGAAATTCCGTAGACAATTAAAAAAAAAAACGCTTTTGTGAATCCAGCCAAAGCCGATCGCTTTTTGAAAATGATTCAAAATTTTGAAAAGGTTCGCTACAATTTGCAATACGATTTCAAGCAAGGCGAAGGGACTTTACACACAGGTTTGCTGTTAAAGATGCGTCGTCGATGAGTCGAGCGTTTCGTAAGCTAAATGTGGAAAATTTCAGTCTTCTATTTTTTATAATGTCGGAGTAACGGGCGAAACACAAAAAATTTTTATTAAGAGAAACTGAGCTGCATTCGTTTTATGCTCCTCAGCGGGCTTGTGCTCTCACCAATTTGGTTGGCCCATTTTCAACCTGCGCCAACCTGCGTGCAGAAACTTCCAAAGTTTCTACCAAATTGAAAGTCGGTACCAGGAGAATGCCAAGAACCCACTCTACATAGACACATAGTTTACTCAATTCGACATTTCACGCACTTTATACTGTCTCGGAAGATTGCGTTTGGCTTTTACACGCCCACCCTACCCCTCCCAATCCTTCAGTCATGGGCGTAGAAAGAATAATCGAATCCGAATCGAACGAATCTTTGGTATCCATCATCATCTTAAAAATCAAAAGAAAAGGGAAGAGAATGAGAGACAATATTAGGTGAGCGTAGCTGAGTTTTTTGTTCCAAGTTTTTCGGTACTGTGGGGTTTTACAACACGTTTTAGTTTGTGAATAATAAGCAAAAGCCCCATTTTTTCCATCTTCGATCGATTTTTATATATATTTTTAATACTAACTTGCCGACAAGTGCTTCGTTTTTTTTCGGCTTTGAAATAAAGTTTGAAAAAAATTTGTTCCATGCTTTGATGATTACGATATGTGCGTCCTCAAAACTCAACTAGAGACCATACATGCGTCACGTAACTAAAAAAAAAAAATTGTGCACCTGTGCAGAGAAGTTCGCAATGAATATATTTATCTATCTATTATCATGGGCGTATGATTGATTTTAAGTTGTTTGGTCGCGTACATACGTCAACTGTTTTACGTTTAATAAACGTTTGTTATGCTTGCCTATAAAATGAAAAACTTTGTTCTCTCACATAATATAATCGAATAAAACGCATTACTAACTAATGCTTGCATATGTATCCAAATGCGATGCAATGTAATTGTCAAGGCATTTAGTTAATTATGCATGCAAACAAAATCCTTAAAAATTTGCATAAATTTGTATGTTTTATATAAATTTGTAATTAAAAAAAAAAAAAAAAAAAAAAAAAAAATTATAATGTGAAAGAAGAAGAAAAGTGACATTTTACGCATATGTCTATAGTAAGATTACATTTAATAATAGATTGAAGAACATCTCCACTCAACAACCCAAAAAAAAAAGATTGAAGAATAAAGTTCGTGGCGGTTGAATTCAATTGACTTCACATATATTTTTAGCGGAGTTAGGAACGACGTGATATGGGAACTAGTTCAGCTGACTTCTTCTTCTCCACCCCGCCTCTGTGGAGAAAAAGGTTACATTTAATAATAGATTGAAGAACATCTCCACTCAACAACCCAAGAAAAAAAGATTGTAGAATAAAGTTCGTGGCGGTTGAATTCAATTGACTTCTCATATATTTTTAGCGGAGTTAGGAACGACGTGATATGGGAAGTAGTTCACCTGACTTCTTCTTCTCCACCCCGCCTCTGTGGAGAAAAAGACTACACAGACTCTGCCTTGTGGCTTACCCCGTTGTGATAACAACACCAAAGGCACATAGAAGAGCCCGTAAACGTCCGCGATTTGCTCGCAGAGGAGCTGATTAGGTAGAGCTTATAAAGTTGCCCGTTCAAAATGTCTGACGAAGAAAGGCAATAAGTCGAAGTATATACAGTTTGATTTAAACTTTATAAGGCTCTTGAATATATCAACTTGTGGGACTAAACGATTAGTCATAGTTCTGTAGATTTTCTAGGAAAGTTATTAGCAAAGGAAAACTTAGTTGTAATGTTTACTTGGACAACGGGATTATTTTATTAGATTCGCGGGTTGAGTAGGTACCAAAGGAAAGGTTTGATCCGGACCAGTCATTGAGGCGCACTCCGGCTGTTGAGACTTCACAAGCTAAAGAAAAAACAAACGGAACAAAATTCAAGTATGTAAATACATAGGAGGAAAAAAAGAAAAACAACAAAGCGTGTACACATCTACGGCAGAGGTACACCCGCAGTAAATCCGAGTTGCGTGTGAACCCTTAGGCCATTGCAAACACGCAAAAGCTTAGCAACCGATGAAATATTTACTTCATTTACTATACTTGAGGACTAGAAATTGATTTAGATACAAGTGCGTATACTTAGAAGACTTCATTTGATTCCGATATTGAGATAAAATTAATCAAATCAATAAAGTTTTTGTAAAGGGCACTAAGGGGTCAAATATGTCGCAATTATACCTTCCAATGAATCGAAATGTCTAATGAAGGATCTAAGGAGGGATCTTCAAGGTCATCCGAAAGTGCTCTACTCCGGAGCCTACTTTCTCCGACATGTATTCTTCATACATGAACATATTTTATGCTTAAATCAAATTTCATATATTTGTCAGTTACTTTTTCCATACGCATCCCTATCGAGTCTTTCATCTTATGGCACTTTGTGAAGTTTATATAAATTTTTTTGATTAAGTGTTACGATCGTTGTTGTTGTTGTTTCTATATCTAACTATGCGTTGTTGAGAAAACACAATGCATAGAATTGTTAACCGCAGGCTTATGTGTTTGTGTACACTGTGCTATTGTAGATTTGTCCACAGTCTTCGGATGCTCTTGCATATACAACTATGTCATGTTTATGTCTGTAGTGGTTTGTGTGTTTTATAGATCATGTGGTCGGTCATCCAAACCTAAATGAGAATAAGTTTGTTTTTGCAAAAATATCATAAACAAATATTTCAATTTTCGTTTGTATTACGTTTTTAAAAGAAATAGAGACAAAAAAGAAAACAACAACAACAAAATTGAATAAACGATGTGTGGTTGTAAGCGTTTTATTTTGAAATTCATTTGAAAGGCCTAAAAAGTCTTAGGCCATGAAACAAATCTTTGACATTAACTTCCTCTTCCCCTAGTTCGATAAATGCTGACGTAGTTGTTCGTTGATCGGCTCCACTTTTCACCTGAAACCTTTTATAACGTCAGTACTTGCATTAAATGAAAGCTTATACGTTACTTACGCTAAACTAAATTTCTGCTCTTAAGCCTGCCTCTTAAAGTTTTACTCCGCTTTCCACTGTTTCATTTTATCATTCCATTGCAAGGCCATTAATAATATGTCGACGGACCAACGGACGAATTTATCAAACCTGAAAATCTTATTTTGATCGAAATTCATTTCTTTGAACAAAACCTATCCGTGTAATGCTGTTTCGATCTCATTTGTTCGATTCATACTATCCGAGGTAATTACTTGTCACTATGTCTGCACATAGACCTTCAAGGACAGTATGTGCTTGGAAATCAAATATAAATTTTTTTTTCTTAATTAAAAACTTTAAAGGCAGCAGCTCTTTGTTCATTTCTTATTTCGTCCTTATTCCACCCGACAATCATTCGTGATAAACGAAAAATAAAAATAAATCTGAATGAGAAGAACTGATCGACCTTAGCAAATAAGTCCATATTTGATGATATTTTTATAAGAAAATTACGCGGCCAGAAAAAAATTATAATTTCTGAAATGTGAAAGCAGGACGCGTCCAGAAAAAAATTATAATTTCTGAAATGTGAAAGCAGGACGCGTCCA
>KK502573.1:564211-596531 GCA_000688735.1 Glossina austeni
GACATGGAATGAAAAAAAAAAAAAAAAAAAAAAAAAAAATGAGCGAAAAGGGAAAACAGAAAAAGTAAATAACCGGAGATCCAACCTCAATAATAGAAATCCGAACACGTGCAATGCGTGATTGTTGTCGTTGTGTATGTGTACCGAATTTGAAGAGCCCGAAATGAGAACACAACGTAATGTGAAGAAGCATGACGTACAAGAAGAAACGTACGTAAGCACATAACATACACACATATTGTCGTATTTATCCACATACGATACACGCATACATTCAGAAATAATTACAGCGTCAAAGCGATACAAATGATAACAAACTTCCATTGCGTGTGTGTGTTTTTTTTTTATTTTCGTTTTCTTTTGTTTTTGCGTTTCTTCTCTTAAGGTGTTTGTTGTTGCAGTTGTTGTTGTTTGTTCTACGTCAGAACGCCAGAAAATAAGATAAATTGGAGAGAAGCTTTCTTCCATTCATTCAATATTTGAGAACAAGTAGGGATTCAATGAAAGTGATTCTCAGTTACAGGAGAAGCGACAGAAAGCAAGCACACATACAATCCTATGTATCCTCAATACAAGCGTAAACTTTATAATAGTTCGGCTTATTCATATGAACACATTAAGAGCATTTTACATATAGGCATAGAAACAAGTCTTGTTTGCATTTCCTACTCACTGTTACTGCTCTACTTAGTCGAAAAAACGTACATTTAATAACTTCCGGTGATGCAACATTGCTTTCGGGGATTAAATGTGTGCGTTTGTCTGCTTGTATGTTAATTGAAATATATATATATGCATATATATATATCTGATTTTGTGTTATTATATCGATCGCCGAAAGCCAATATAATAAATAATCTTTTGATTCACGCGTGTTATGAGCCCGCCTTAGTTTTCACTTTCTTTTGCTGCCACCACAGTCGAGTTAACTAAAAATATATATTATGCAGCAATGACTATACGATGTAAGGATGTAACCCATTTAGTTCCTAATTAGCGTGAAGCCTTCATCAGAGCGACTTCTTAGAACTGTTTGTAAATTAATGAGTGAACGCGGATAGCCCTCAGCCTTGCAAGGCAATCTTGCAGGAGAGACTGAAGTACTAGAAATGAAAGTTTGGGTGAGGTTCAAATCTTCCCCTCTGGGCAGAGCGAGGTCTACTAAGCACCTCTACTTATTTAATGCCCCGGTATTTGGGGATGCCACAGCAACTACGAGTACTCTGCGAAGCGCCGCACCCAAGCGGTCAAGTCTCACATGTCGGTTAAACAAATGTTGTAGATCCCCTTTTCAACCGAAGTATCTTGCGTGGTATACACAAGTGCGAGTTTTCCCCCAAGGGGTAATTCTTAGGTCCGTGTTTGTCGAAGCAGCCACCCCTAGCCGCCTAAGCAGATATATGTGACATTGAGTGAGCAGGCAACTCCATAGTTTTGCCTTAGAATGGTCGGCATTACGCTCACAATTGCATTTGAATTATCTATACTTCCTGGGACGCCACCCAACTACTTTTCCCCTTGGATTTATTGTACAAGGAGAAGATATCAGCTCGGCAAACGCCAGGCAGCTTATCACACTTCAGAATTTTAAGCCTCCTCCATAACCATGTGCTTATATCCTGGAGCTTCACTGAAGCTGACTGCGCTGTGAGGAAGTCTACGAGCAGACGACTCCCGACACTTTCGATTACTCTCCAAGGGAAGGACATTCGTTGCCGGGGTACACCGATTTAGTTACAGGAATACCTTCCTTTCATATTACATTTTTTACTTTGCCGGGTCATTTACAAGTCTTTCACCCGCTAATAACGCAATCCGCTCTGCGCTTATTAATTTCTTTCCCAAGCATTTGTACGGTTTTTTTATGAGAAATTTCCTTCCTCTTCTTTTTTCTCTAAAATATCAGACATGGAATAAATACGGCAATCGCTTTTAGATATGCTATACCGACTAGGACCGGTTCAGAAACTATCTCTATTTCCGGAGATGCCGAGCTTAACAAGGGGACTGATCATGTTATCAATGCCACAAATACAAATTTTGTCACGCCCAAAAGAACTTCTGACCAGCGTATGAATTTATATCGATATCGGGCTGTCCGCGACTGCTGGAGGTGGCTCTGCCGGATATAGTGACGTAAACTACATTCATTTCAAAATGAAATTCCAACGATAGTATGAACTGCAGAATTCTCATTAAGCGTTACATTTGCAATGTTTTTGCATTAGTGGCTTGTAAAGAGTACGACCTGGCATAGATATAAATTTCGAAATCTTCCAGGTGTTGGTAAAAGAACTTCTTATGCATGCATTGCACTCGCTCGAAATTGAGTTGAACTTTTCCTTTGCATTCTTTCATTGTTTTCGAACCTACTAAACAAAGATTAAATTCAATTTAACCCCCTTTGACGCCCTCGGCCGCATAAATATGTATGCTTAGGGTTATTAAGTTACTAACATTAGTTTAATGCTATCACCAATGAAAAGAACAAAAATTTGATAATAAATTATTCACAACAAAATTGAAAAATAAAAACCTTATAAAGGCATTTACGGTAAACAATTAAAAATAAGAAAATATTGTTAAACAAACAATTGTCTGTCCCTGAATAGATTAAACTTAAAAGGAGACTAATGCAAAAGGCCGTTAAAGGCAATGCAGTAGAAGTTCTCATGTATTTTTCATCCAAAAGTTATGCTCGCATGCATGAAATCATGAAAATTATAATAAATTTAAAGAAATTTAACTAAAACAAGTTTAGTTTAACATAACGAAAGGAAAGGAATGTAAAAATTTTGATTAAATAAAAACTTGATACTTAAAGAAAACATTAACACTTTCTATCAACAAATGTCAACAGTTTAGAATAATGTCGGCCTAACAATTTATAACAAATGTTTTATTTGCAGCACTCAAGATGGCTTGAATTTGTTGACAGACGTGTTCTTCGCTTAGTTACGAACTCATTTTACTCTTAAGCACAAAACGAGTTTAAGAAATTTTAGAAATAAAATTCAACATTAAGCTAAAGAGCATTCAATTAGGAAAATCTACACGTGGTACGCGGTCGGTTTTTCCGAAAGGGCGGGGATTTCACAAAAATATTTTCTTGTTTTTTTTTTTGAATTTCCTTATAATTAATTACCAAATATTCACTTCTAAGGCATTCTTTCACTTACCTGTAAAGATAAATAAAAAAGTAAAAGTTAGTAAGCTAGTAATTAGCAAGTAATAAAATTAATGCTTGTACAATATTAGGTGTGAAATTAAATTCATTGCCATATTTTAGAGAGTATTGCAGTTTGCACTGCACTGTAGGCCCTACCGAAAGTCGATATCTTAGGTTGCGGTATATGGGATACTGCCGTAGTGCACGCTATATATGACTTTTTTGTACCCATCACCAGAGGATGAGAGGTATATTCGTTTTGTCAAAACGTTTGCAAAACGCAAAAGGAAGCATTAAACACCCCCCGCAAAGTGTATATATTCGTGATCAGCATTAAATTCTAAATCGATGTAAGCATGTCCCTCTGTCCGCCTGTGGTGTCTGTCCGTCCGTACAATGTTTGTTGTAAACGTTCTCCTGGCCGAAAAAGTGAAGCTATCAACTTCACATTTGGCAGAAACATTGGAAGTTCTTGCACGCAGGTTGGCATTGAAAGTGGCCCAAATCGGACCAAGGAGACGCCCGCAGCATCATGTAAACTGAGAATACCTCTGTTTTTCAAAAAGAATAAAAAATTAGTTTTTTGCTCAGTACTCATTAACTATAGCGGATGAATGCAGAAAAATTTGAATGCATGTTCTATGGGCAATGCTGTAGACCCTGTGCAAAAATGGAAAATATTGATCACGCCTATCCAATATTATAATGTATGAAAGTTTAATATCTCTTTATAATGTGCAAGCACAAGCTTCAAAAACCCCATGCAGTATATAAATTCTTGACCACTTTTAAATTTCGGATGCACCTACGAATGTTCGCCTGTCCAGCTGTCCGCCAGACCGAACGCGTAGTATTTGTGGTGAACATTCCCCCTTTAGCGAAAATGAAGCTTTCGCTTATAAATTTGCAAAAGAATTTGGACACCCCTACTAGGGCCCACACGCCCAATGCAATAAAAACTTTTATTTTGAAGATAGAAAAGTTCAGCCGGGCCTACTGCATATTACAGAGCATAAAAGTTTAGTTCTTCAACTTTTTTTTAATTTTTTAGGATAACGATGATGGGTATAAAACATTCGGCCATGACCGAATATTCCTTCCTATTTCCTTACTTGTTTAGCTTAACGGTGATGGATACAAAAGATTTCCTCATTTGTTTTACTTCCACATTGAGGAAAGAAACACAGCGGTTTCCAAACAAGTTGAGACCTTCTTCTTCTTCTTCTTCTTCTTCTTCTTCTATTCAACACCAAATCAACAATCGAACATTCGCTAAGACGTACAACTTTCCAAATACAAATTAATTTTTCACATATTAAACAATAAAATTAACCTACAGGCACCAAATGTATCGGATATTTATGGAAAAGTACCTCAATCCCTAATTATAAAAAGCGCATTAGATTGCGAGGCTAAGAAAATTAATTAAGTTTGCAATAAAATTGGCAATCCACGGATGTCAGCCGATTAACAAAATAAATGAGCACAAAGTTGTGTTGAAAGTTTTGTTTATGACGGCTCTGGCGATATTTACTTTCGCTAAACAAATGTTTATGAAAATTGGGTTAAACTTGTGAAGGTTCAAATTAAATGCGCACGAATACGATGTGCACGAGCGCGTCCGCCCGTTTACCTAACTAAGTTAAATAAAAACTTATGCAATTAAATGAAAGCGTTGACGTTCACTACTTTCACGAACGAGAGACGCATACGCATACGAAGTATAATTAATTAAAGTATTTCTTCTATTTACATTTTACATATTATTATGTTTATTATTAATTGATTAAGTCATAGCACCTTAACTAATTGAATATTTTAATTAAAACATAAATTTTAATCCGAAAAGAAAAAAAAAAAAAAAGAAAAAAATATGAATGAATTAATATCGTTAATAACTGCATTTGCTTACTCAAACAGACATACATACAAGCAAACATAAGTAGATATAAATTACTATTACAATTTCATTCATACATTGTAGCACTCGTACCTTAGCACTCATACGCATACAAACATTATATAAAAAGTAATTAGATTGAATTCATTAAAGCAAAAATAAAAAAAAACCTTTACATAATTCAACATAGAAACGCATTTTTTTTTTTTTTTTTATATACAAGTTATTTAGAATGTATGTATGTGCGACTTAAGGGGCTAAAACTAGACATATTAGTTTATTTTCTCTCTTCTTTATCCGCATTATATTTTGTTCGTCTGAATGCATTTTTAGATTTTATCAACAACAAAAATAATTGCCACAATGGAAAGATGAATGGAATGGAGCGGAATTGCGACATTGAAATTTTTTGATTTGGAGGCATCAGAATTTCGAATTTGATTAATGTTAAATAATAAATTTCGGAACTTTACTAAACGTATGTCTGGAAAATCGAACTTGGATTTGTTTAGCTTGTTTGACGGGTATTTTTACACGGATTCACGGATTTACAGTGTTTATTAAAATATTTTGCGTGTCCTAATTTGGACCGCTTCCAAATCCAATCGTATCTTAATCTTAACTAATTAACAGAACTCTGTTATTTCATTTACAGGGCTCTGTTAAGCAAGATGTTAGGTGTCCTTGCTAAATAAATTCATGTTGATCTTCATACCATTAACAAAATTTCGCTCGGCCTGACTTTTCAGCTATGTAATGGTTGTGACTAGTAAAGAGTGAAATTGAAGCACTTTCCGAAACTGCACTCGCTGGGGAGAAAGTTTACAAAGGAAGGAAGTTTACCGGAGCATAATCAGAATACATTTGTACCTAAGAAACATAGCGGCACAAGAAGCAGAGGAAGCCAACATGGAAGCATTGGAGTGAAATGGCAAAGCCTGCCTGTTGAATGCTAAAGGGTTACAAGTCGATTTGAATTGCAAAGGCACCGTTTTTTCGTCCTTTTTTATGCATGGTCACCACAGGCAAGTACGGTGACCAATTCACTCAAATCAATTTTGCGATCCAAGTAGTAGTTTTGAATATCAATTTTCAATTTTTTTTTTTTAAATATAAGGAAACAATCGCAATGTCCTGCACTTTCCATCATCTATTGCAAGTTATATAAGCTTTAAACTTCGGAGACCCATAATTTTATATATTTACTTCTGATACACATTTCATAATAGTTGCGACCAACGCTGAACGCCAAAGAGCCGTTAAAGTTAATTGAGCCTCCAGCCTTTGATAATGTATGTAAAGAACTTATCAAAATGCAGATGAAACCACTACAAACATGAAAACACAATTACGAGCAGTGTTTACATGTGCATGTTTGCGTTTCAAACAAACTGTTAATATCTGTAAAGGGTTAAAAGGATTTTAGCCGACTTTGTTTTTTGTTTTTTTTTTGTGAAAATTTTTGTTATCCTGTTTGAAAAAAAAAATCATCGACGTTTTTTTTTTTGCTTTGGTGCCAGAACTTTGTATTTACTATTGAAACTTGAATAATTGTGTCAGTGAGGGTTGTTGTATACAACTTTTCCAACTTTTACTGCCTATCAGTAAGGTTGTTCCGCAACATATTAAATTGTAGTAGTTTTAACATAAATTTAATTTATATGAAATTGCCCTAAAACACACAAACAAACGCAAATATTGAGCAGTTTAAGACACGATGTGTAAAGTCTTAATAAATGTGACGCAGATGCCACAATATAGCAGTTGAAATGCAAAGTTCTCTAAAAAGTATTGCGCCATTGGCTCACGGGGTAGCATTACCTCACCATAGCGTCTTAAATTTCGTCTGGTAGGCGTCACAAAAGGTTATTTTACACTGTAGTGAGTAAAAGTAAAATATTTTTATTTTTAATTTTATTTCTGTAAACGTAGGGCATTAAGTACCACAGGCATGGCCACCAAGCGGCACGATAGGCGAAGGTCTGTGCTTTCTTGAACTAAAGCGATTTAATTAGCGGTTCTAAACAATAAGCAAAAGGCTAATGTGTATTTTATAGCGCATCGACAATGCTTCCATGCAACTTTATTGATTTTCATAGAAATTTGAAAAAACTTACATGGGAGATTTTAATACAGTTGCGCCGAATGAACCTGCTACCGTCAATTTTTAAATGTCTTTCAATAGTTTTAATTTCGTTTTGAGAGAAATATGTGGTAATTTTTTAGTCGGAGACTGGAGACACTTTACAGTGATCATAATATGTTGCAAAGATGGGAGAATATTATCGAACAAAATATTTCACATTTGGATTCATATTAATGTAAAGAAGGCATCACATAGTCGCATGTATAAGTCGCTGTATACCGGGTGCACATATCCGATTAGTCTATGAAACACTTTTCCTCATCCTGGTTTCTTTTTTGATTCAGAAGCATAAGTTTTCATTACAATTACATGCCAGTGTATGTTTGCGGTAAATAAAATATGAGAGGCGAGAGAGTCTTTTTATGTATAAAGTATTGTTGTCTTGTTTCTGTTATCTCGCACTTCAAACCCTCTCTCAATGCATGTGGTATGTAATGATTGACGTAAATGGACTTTAAACGTAAACTTTTAAGGCTATGTTTTAAGCACATGCCATTGTGTACGACTTGGTAAATATCTATGTGGTAAATATGTTAAAAATATATATAAATACATACATATATATAGATGTGTGCGTAAACCACACTATCATGCATTGTTAGGGAAAACACAAGAAAAGTTTTTTTGTTTTTGTTTTTTTATGCATCTGTGTGTGTCTCTATTGCACAGGCATCCGTCACTTTTTGTTGACGTATGCAAATATATACCTTAAAGTAAGTTTATTGTATGTTAATGTATTGCACACTCAGTCGTAATTCTCTTCATTGCAATAAAGCATTCATTTATTTAGTTAACGCTTGAGATCTACTCTTAAAAATATTTCAGTTGCATGTGGTAGATAAAGTACATATTTTATTTTTATTAAAAACAATGTTATTCAAAACATGAAACAATTTTAAATTGTGGCAAACCGTTATTTCTGCTTAATTGTAATGAGAATTTTTATTTCTACAGAGTGGATGGTGGTGAAAAATACGATCGTAAGCCCTTATTATTATTAATCTGATGGTCATAGTAGCTTCAAGAAAGCAAAGTCCGAAGCATACAATGATGAGTTCCCGGGTGCCGGAAAATTCCTTATCTAGGCTTTAAGAATCGTTAGCGGGATTTCTGCAAAAGCAATTCTTTATCTAATGCACTAGGCCTTTGTGGGTAACCCTACTTCTTTCATATAACGATAATAACGATTATGTGTCCTTGTGATGTGAAGGTGTGCACCAAGTCTATTTTGTATTTATCATCGTTGACAGGTTTTCATAACGATTCTCGCATTCTTCGCATAATAAAAAAAGAAAACGGGAACAATACAACAACTTTTATAATAACCTTTCAGTTTTTTTTTTTTTATAATAAGATCTTTAGTGCTTAATAAAATGCTTCAAACTTAATTATCAACTGTCATAAAACCTACATTCCTTTGATTACTAAGAACTTAGCACCTTTCAAAACTTTAACATTTTCTTATATGAATTACTTTCACGTACTAAAGAAGCATATTTCAAAAAGGTTTTCAACTTTTAAATATTTACTTAAAATTCAAAAAATTCAATTAAAAGAGAGAGAGAGAGAGAGAGAGAGAGAGAGGAGAGAGTAGTAAAACTTTCGTAATAATAAAGTTGAAAAATAAATAATACATGAAAACATAAAGCAACGAATATCATTTACATTTCATCAGCAAAAATTTCTTCTTTGAGAGCTTTTTGTTTATTTAGAAACAATGCAACAAGTCTTTAATAAAAACAATTGCAGTGAATATAATAAAATAACACAAAAAAAAAGAAAAACTCAAAAATATGAAAGTTTAAGAAATTGCTTGGAAAAAAAACAAAGTGAACAAGATTTTATTTCTAACTTTTACACACAAATTATTTCTCCGTTTAGTTCTTCGTATGAAAAAGTTTAATATTACGAATAGAATTTATTTTATAAAAACAAGTAACTAAATTAAACATTGCTTTCACTGTTCACACTCAATAAGGACCGACAAACATATTTTGGGTCGGAAAATTAATTGTCGAGAAGAGTTTTCATATATCTCAGATGAGAACAATATGCTTGTAATTGAATAAAAAACGAGTAAAGACATTACAGTCGGGCAAGGCCGACTATTAACTGCCCTACATCACATTATCGAACACAATTCTTATTTCTATTATAGAATACAAAAATTTTATCTTGTTTCTTATGTAAAGGCATATTTTTCATATGCGTATTTCGGAGGAAGCGAGACCAAAACGTAAACTAACGTAGTACAAGTTTAACCCTTACACGCAGGGCAGGATCCAGAAATAAGCGTAAATGGTCCAAATTTTGTGGGTTCATTTTTGTGTGAAATTACTCTTATGGATCAATTTTCTTCACCACCTATTAAAACTTGCACTTCTCTGCACGTTATAAGGGAGGAGGTTCCAAAATTGCCCAAGGCGGTCCACAGTTTTCATACCAATTTAGAATGCCGACATACTACCACTTAACCACTTTTACCGAGAAATTTCGAATTTTACAATTCTTTTCCAACTTTCATTTTTAACGACTTTTCAGAAC
This sequence comes from Glossina austeni, assembly GCA_000688735.1. Taxonomy (NCBI): domain Eukaryota; kingdom Metazoa; phylum Arthropoda; class Insecta; order Diptera; family Glossinidae; genus Glossina; species Glossina austeni. Next base: position 573,971 of record KK502573.1, read on the forward strand.
GAAAAATTGGACCGATCCGAACCATTTTCAATAGCGTTCGCCCTTGGGCCCAAACACCTGACTGCGATTGCGAGCTGTAGCTTGAACACAAATTTACATAAACAGACAGACGGACAGACAGGCTTAGATAAATTCAGATTACAATTCTGAATCAATTGGTATAATAACAGATGGGTCTATCTTAAGCCCTTATGCGTGTTACATACGTCCGCCAACTTAATATACCCGTTACCACGAGTGGTCTGGGATATAAATAGTAAAAATTCTTCCTATCCTTATCCTGTTGGCTTGCGATGGTTTTATTTACAAACGATTATATGTTAATTATGTCGTGTACGCCATACATGGGTACTTAGCGTTTGTTTCACCAATAAGACGAAAAATATGGCCACGGAAGAAAAAATATGATTTCGACGATCGTGACATCACCACTTTTAGGGATTACGCATTCACAATTTCTGTGTTCTATGGCAAAAATAAGAATTGTGTTAGACAATGTCTTGTACGACATTTAAAAGTCGGCCTAGCCCGACTGTAATGGTTTCACTTGCTTTACTTTGTTCTTTTTAATAAAAAATTTCTTCACCGTATATTACGGTTCGACTTTTTTGACGCACCTTTTCAAGTTTCTAACAGAAGCATAATTTAATGTTTCGTTGGCTGTTAAAATGGTGAAAATTATCGCAAGAGAATGTTATTTTACAGTGTAAATGTAATGCTCTCGCTAAGAACGATGAGGTGTTGAAAATAGTGATAGACGGTCACATTAACCACATGTACCGCATGTAGTAAAGGTTTTGTTGTAATTTTGTAAGTAATAATGTGTGAATTGTTAACTACTGGTATTGTTCTTGTTGCTACATAATCGTATCTGTGATTAATCTCCTCTATCAGAATGTGCTGTGGTTTTAATCGGTCGGTATTCCTCGTAGAGTCACGAATGTTTTAATACGTTTTAATGACAGAATGACCTGATTTCCTTATTGTCTCTTTCTTTCGGTGGTTACAATAGTGGTTTTCAGTTACATGAGAAATGAGCGGTTTTTTGTTTTGGTCTTTAATAGCGGTACTACGAACAGAGAATATCTGGAATGAGTTTTATGATTTAAAATAATTAAAATGCAATGAATTCTTAACATTGGCGTTAGGGCTAATGAATGACATTTTTGTTATAAATGAGAAGCTGCCTTTAAAATTCATTTTTAAGGCGACATCTTTCGTTGCAGTTGTTGGCAATAATTTAATGTCTTCAGATGATAAAATTAGCAAAAAATAACGTCGGTGCGGATAAGAAACGAAACAGTTTAATTGAATAGAAGAAAAGAAGAACAAGTGAAAACATTATAGTCGGGCTAGGTCGACTATTAAATACCCTACATCAGATTGTCTAACACAATTTTTATTTTTGCCTTAGCATCCGTAGTACCATTTTCAATAGCATTCGTCCTTGGGTCAAAAAACTTCAGTGTACAAATTTATATGGACAGATATCAGACGGACAGACAGGCCGTCATAGATCGATTTAAAAAGTGATTCTGAATGGATCGGTATAATAAACGATGGGTCTACATTAAGTTCTTCCGCGTGTTAAATACGTCCGCACAAACTTGATATGTCTTGTATCACAAGTGGTGCCGGGTGTAAAAATGGGACATTAACTGACGATGCTTCTCACAGTTTAGCAAATAGATTTTCCGCATTAGTGAAGATCTGTCGACAAAAGCGATTACATAGGCCCCAAGTACCTGAAGATGGAGGGATTTATCGGGATGGCACGATGCTAGTGTAAGAGACAGACTTGAACGGTAACATTACTCTAGCACACACACTCTGCCCATAATTTACCGTTACCGTAATGTTAAATTGGACGAGGTCTCATCATTTGCCCATAGCTAACGAAGCGAAAAGGCTGCTAGGCTCCATTAGGCAATGCCCGAAGGAAATCCATCCCTTTTTTGAAACAAAAAGTCAAAACAAAGAGTCAGAAGTACATCGTTGCCCAACGTTATTTTGGCTGGAATTACACGCGCTTTCCTCTAACCTATGAGCGTGTAGACTAATTAATTTACCCTCGCTAGAAGATCGCAAGGTTGTTCCCGGTGCAGTCTTTAGGTTTGAGCTGTTGAACGATAGAATTGATGCACCGGCTTCATTAAATGAAATTAACATCATCGTACCTCTTCGGTTAGTTAGTTAGTTAGTTAGTTGGTAACTATGAACTATTCAGTTCCCTTCCTGTTCTTTGCTAAAATCTTAAGAGAGTTTATCATTTAATTTCGATTGGAATCAAACAACACAATCAAACGGCGACTGTATTAAAAATCTTAAATTTTCAAAGAAATGGTTTCCATACTTTGCTTGCTTATGCCAAACTGGTGGTACGCTTTAATTCTATACCCACAAAGTAATATATATAAGCTTACAAGTCTAGATCTAAGCATTTAATAGGTCACTGAATGATTTTGTGAAACATTCGTTAAAGCCACGTGCTAAGCATCGAGAATCTCGTGAACTCTATAAGCAAACTCAGAACCGATCTTTTTACATTACCCGTGGAACGTCTTTCTTTGACGGAAGCAAAGAGTTTTGGGGTTTAATCGTGTAAATCTGAAAATTTCAAGAAATCCCGAGGCACTCCTAAATAGCTAACAAAGGCATGCTTATGTTATTTACATTTTGTGAACCGGGTATAACACTTTGTTAAGGGAACTGTCGACTTACATTAGACCTCGAAAATTGTGGCGATCGTGAGGCGAATGATGTGAGGAAATGCATCTATTGTTTCAATTGTGTGCTGAGGTTTAGTTTCACAACAAAAGCATTTAATATCTTCGTAAATTCCCTTTGTCCAATCACCAGCCTTCAACACTCACTTAAAAGCATTTATTTACCTAAATGTACTCAATTGGAAAATAAAATTTAATTTTCCATAAGCTCTGGTATTTACATAAAGAACACAAGCAGAAACATTAAAGTCCGAGCGAGGTCGAATATTCAGTACACCTACCTACACCATTCCGCTTAATGCACTCCCTCATCCACGGACTAATGTTAAGTATGAAATAGTAAAAGTTAGACCTTTTAGACCAATGCTAAGTGCTATCGCTTATGAGAACAGTTATAAAAGAAAGATTTCAAAACATCCGTCCATCCGAGCAGAAAAATTAAAGTCCGAGCGAGGTCGAATATTCAGTACACCTACCTACACCATTCCGCTTAATGCACTCCTTCTTCCACGGACTAATGTTAAGTATGAAATAGTAAAAGTTAGACCTTTTTCAAAACATCCGTCCATCCGATGGAAATTTTTCATATCACTTGAAAACATATCTGGATGGATATCAGAAAGACAGACGTGCTTAAATGGATTCAGAAATGATTCGCACAAACTTAATATACTCAGTGCAACAACCGATGTAGGGTATAAGGACAAGATAAGAGACGGTAGTAAATGTACTTGACATGTCAAGAAACTAAACTACTATCAACACTTTTGATATGAAGAAAAGAATTTTTGCAACTCTGTAAAGTATTTTGCTCTAAGATTAAGCTTTATATTATTATCATCATCATCATCATCATCATCATCATCATCATCATTATCATCATCAACTTGTTGTTGTTGTTGTTATACTTAAAGGTATCTTGGTAAAATATTTTTATGCTCAGTTTATTTTCTTATATAAAAAAACTTTGTCTACATGCACGGCATTTATGCAGAAAGTTTTTATATATTTTGAAAACATAGTAAAACAAATATTGTCGATGAAGAACTATTAAAGTCTTTTATATCAAGAGAAACTTTAATAAAAGTGCAGAGAAACCAAAGCAACATTACAAGCAAAAATGAATGGAATTTCCATAAATACAAAGTAAAAAAAAAAAAAACAAAAAAAAGAAAAAACAAATGTAACTTAGTTCTGCCTGAGCCACAAACTAGAAAACTTAAGTTTTCTGCTTCAAACTATTAAAAGAAAAATCGTCTGAGAACACTACACACAAAAATGAACGGAATTTCCATAAATACAAAGTAAAACTAAAAATGCATATAATTTAGTTCTTCGTGGGCCACAAGTTCCACAAGGAAAGTAGTTAGTTTTCTGCTCCAAAACTATTAAGAGAAAAATCGTGTGAGAATTAGCTCATCTATTGCCGCGTTTCTTTTCAAATTCAACCGGCGAGGCGGTTTTTTTTTTTTTTTATATTAAAAAATAAATGTGCACAGATTCCTATTCGACTAAAAGTTTGCTTCAAATTTCTATGCAGTTAAAAGCACAATCGATCTCACTTTCCGTTGACACTCCCAAGCTGCCAAATATATTTTGTTGCATGTAATATTTCTACGCATATGTCAAATAAGCAAAAACACTGTAATGTGGCACAAATCACTGTTAAATACCCTACATCCCAGCCTTCAATGCAGCTATTCATAGAAAGGCTTTTTGAAATAAGAGCTTACACTGAAGGTGGTTGAAAAACTTGTTCGTTCCAATAGCGTTGCTTTTTAGTCCAAAATTTGCGTGGGTGTAACAAATTTTATCAAAATATCTCGAAAATTGCGACCAGTAGATTGAACAAAAGCAAAAAAAACGGACAGTCAGGACACAGGGACGGACAGAAAAGTTTAAATTGCTACAGAATGTAACTTTGGATCGATCGGTAGAACAAGCAGTGGATGTACTCCGACTCCTTCTGGATGTGGCACATATCTGCACAAATCTAATACACCCGAGTAATGCATACGAGTAGTGGGGGATATAAAAATACCTTTATAAAGACCCTTTCCGTGAAAAGAAGAAAAAAGCAAAACCGGAAGTTTCCAATTTAAATAGTAAAGATTAGTGCTAAATTCATCTTTTCAAAGAGGAACGTCTCTGTAACAGATAAAAAATCTGTTGGAATAAGAACATCTGGGAAGCTTGTTAAGCCTATACTTAGTTATTGAAAAAAAGCCTCAGTCAGAAGGTAACAACTAATAAGTCAACTTAGAAACCACTAGGTGCGGCATTAGCTGGTAATTTCTCAGCAGGGACTCCCTTGACCCGGGCAATCTTTTCGGTGCACCTGGGGAAGAGTGCAAACCTTTAAGGAAAAAATTTCTTTCAGGTAATGAATTCATTCCCAAACATTGCAAAATGTCCGGAGCTAAAATAAAAAGAAAAAGCCTTTTCATTAAACTTTTGCATTGAAGCGGTTTGCTATGAGAAACAAAACTCAGTGAATAGAGGTTCAAACAATGGCAAAACGAAAATAAAAAATGAATAGAACTTAATTTCAAACTGCGCTTTTAATGTTTGTTTGGGCCCAACTAAGAACTGAATGTTTTCAACACAACTCGCAGATAACGAAACTATTATATAACTATATTCCCAAAGCATCTATCTATCTATCTATCTATCTATCTATCTGTTGTCTTTCAACATTAACACAGGAATTTGTTGTTTTTGCTGCGCGTTGTTTTCTCGCAAATGTTTTATGTTAAATTTCACACAACAAGCAAGCAAGTGAATGACGATGCTAATGAGAAGAATTGTAGATAATTTAGTGGTTTACTTAACTTTTCACCTCTTTATCATTAACAATTTTGTTCCTCTCTCTTCTTCACCTCCTTCTTCATTTATCTTTTCGCCCAGTTGCCTACGTTTATTACAAGAACTATAGGTGCTATAGGAACTATAGGAAACAAGAAATGTGTTATCGATTTATGAAAAGTAATTTTATCAAGAAAGACGAAAAATGTGTGCACACCATTCACACACCCACCCGTAGCGTGCTGAGGCAGAATAAAATTGGGATTTCGAATCCAGGAGGATCTAAGGAGTTCTAGAAGTTTCAAGTGAATTACTTACTCACTTCGCTCATTATGTAAACCTAGATATAGTCCATGAGTACTGAGTACAAACTCGCAAATTTATGCCCAGAGAAACAAAGCTGCCTTTAGTTTACGTATATATATATATATATATATATATATACATGTATGTACATACTCTATAGGGTCTCTGAAGCTTCCTTATAGTTAATGCAAACATTCACGATAAATAGAATGTACTTCCATCCTTCAATGGTGAAGGATGTGAAGGAAGGAAAAGAAAGAAGAGGGGGATAAGAATTCCTCTGTAACAATGAAGCGCAGCGTTTAAGTAATGAAAACCACATTTTATAAGAAATAGGAGAAAAGTTGCAATGGGAAAAAGGAGCAAAAAAAAAAATTCAAACAAGTTCTAGGCAGTCCATCAACTTTATTTCACGCAGAAACACGAGCATGCAGACTATAGAGAGTGGGTTAAGGTGTTTTATTAGAAAAACCCCAAGTTTCAATTAGTCGTTTACTTTGTCTTCTTGTTTTATGCTTTGTTGCATTAGTATCTTGCGCCTCAATTTGCTTCGCTGAAAAACTTTAACTGTTCGTAGAATAGTTACGGTAATCGCTTATATATGAAGGAAAAGTGGAGTGAGACAAATAGAAAGAAATATGACGCCACTATGTCTGTTTACTTTTATAGAGAGTTCATTGAGAATGTGGTTGCATAGGTTTTTGTTATTATTGTTGTTGTTGTTAGCAGTCAGAGTGAAAAAGTTTTGTTGCGGTTTCAAGTGGATTTTTCTTCTTGCAAGTGCTGCTGCTTACGCCATAGTTCTAAAGTGATGCTTGTTGTGAAATTCTTTACCACTTTTCCGTTGAGAATATTTCTCTACTCTTCTACTCCCCGCATCGTTGAAACAGTTTTATGAATTATGGATTTTTAATTGAAACAAGGTGCGTTAGTGATTTTAATGCTTTGTTTGGTATATGCTTGAGAACAAAGAAAATTGAAAATTATTAAAGAAAAAAAACTCTACCGCATATTGTTAACCACAATAATTTATGGAATTCGTAATAACTTAACATGTTAAGCGACGAATTGTATATTATTCACTTTAGCAACATGAAATAAATCAATTTTCCTGCTATTTGTAGAACAACGCCTACACGCGGTTAAAGTAAAGTAAAGTAAAGTAAAGTAAGTAAAGAAAAATAAAAATTTTTTCTAGTTATGGCAACGACAACAAAAACAACAACAAAAAGACAGTCACATTCGCTCTTTTAATCTTTTATGATAATGACAAATATACATTCATACAAAACCGCACACAAATCATTTACTAAAGTAACCTAATAATGCAACAGACAAATAAACAAGTTATCGTTACTTTTACTAATATTCGTTGTTGTTTGTTGTTGTTGTTGTTGTTGTTATGCTAACCAAATTATTATTACAATTAGATTTATATGAAATTTTACATTAAAAATCTGGGTTGACCGAAGTGTAGCTAAGACTTAATGAACAGAGAACAAGCATTTTATAGAGAGCATAGAGTTTTGTGCGCAATTTTGTACAATTAACTCGCAAAAATTTCAAATTAAATTTCCTAATGGTCTTGACTATATAACGTTAATGAGCATATGCAAATGCAGCGATGTCGTTGCTGCGCGATGCAAAACACAGCAAAGCTTTAAAATACTAAATTTAATACTACATTGGTTTTAATTGCTTATAACATTTCAGAAGAAGGTTTTCATTTCACACAAGCAACGTACTACAGACCATTTAGAGAGGCTAAGAGAAAAGCAAACTTTCCTAGACCGTGAAGCATAAGCATTAAAGATCTTGCAATGCGTATAACATTCTAAACCTACGTACCTTTGAGTGATAATCGAAGGAAAGGCCCGTTAGAATCTCACCATGAATTCTGGCAGTTCATATTTTGCTGTCCTGAGGTATAGATATAAGAAATTCGCTATGAAAAGAGTAGGAGGCGAGGTCAACCCTTACATGTGCTTCTTTCCCTGTAAAGCCGTACTTTTAATGGTATCCTTAATAAGCGAAAACGGGCCCGAAACATAAATTGCCCCCGTCCAAATTTAACAGAGCTAACGATAATTATCCTTGATTTAGACTTTGAAGATGGATTCCGAAAATTTTGAATAGAATCAATTTTTATATAAATGGATGTTTTTAAATGCGTGTCGAGGCATCCATTTTTGGTTCGAATGGTCGCGTTTGTCCGAAACCGTTGACTTTGAAGATTGGTCCTTAAGAAGTCAATCGATTTCTTCCCGAAAATTTTGAATAGAACCAACTTTTATGCAAGTGGATGTTTCTTCGGTTCGAATGGTCTCGCTTGTCAAAAACCTTTTAATTGACGATTTGTCCTTAAGTGGCCGATCGATTTCTTCTCGAAAATTTTAAGCCGAACCAAGTTTTATGCAAGTAGATGTTTTTAAATGTATGTCGCGGCGCCCATCTTTGGTTCGAATGGTCGCGCTTGTCCGAAACCTTTTAATTGACGATTTGTCCTTAAGTGGCCGATCGATTTCTTCTCGAAAATTTTGAGCCGAACCAAGTTTTATGCAAGTAGATGTTTTTAAATGTGTATCGAGGCGCTGATCTTTGGTTCGAATGGTCTCGGTTGCTCAAAACCTTCGACTTTGAAGATTGGTCCATAAGAAGTCAATCGATTTCTTCCCGAAAATTTTGAATAGAAACAATTTTTATGCAAGTAGATGTTTTTAAATGTATGTCGCGGCGCCCATCTTTGGTTCGAATGGTCGCGCTTGTCCAAAACCTTTTAATTGACGATTGGTCCTTGAGTGGTCGATCGATTTCTTTTTGAAAATTTTGAGCAAAACCAATTTTTATGCAAGTAGATGTTTTTAAATGTGTATCGAGGCGCTCATGTTTGGTTCGAATGGTCGCGGTTGCCCGAAACCGTTCACTTTGAAGATTGGTCCTTAAGTGGTCGATCGATTTCGTCCCGAAAATTTTGAACAGAACCAATTTTTATGCAAGTAGATGTTTTTAAATGTGTATCGAGGCGCTCATCTTTGGTTCGAATGGTCTCGGTTGCCCAAAACCTTCGACTTTGAAGATTAGTCCTTAAGAAGTCAATCGATTTCTTCCCGAAAATTTTGAACAGAACCGATTTGTAAGTAAGTGGATGTTTTTAAGTGCGTGTCGAAGCACCCATCCTGGGTTCGAATGGTCGCGGTGACCCAAAACCATTTCGCTATTAACTCTACAAATTTGTAATCGGTATTTTTACTTTCCTGGAAATTCCAAGACCAAATTCGAGTACTGAGTACTATAAAAAACCGCCTCACTTGAAACTGTTTGAAAATTTCTTTAACTAATAACTTGTCGAACGTTTCCCTAAATGACCGAAAACTACGCGATTATCGAGTATTCCGTTTGACCGGTGTTTGTCCAACGTGCGTGCTAAATACTGTGCAGTTACAGTTTTCTAAGTGCACCTGAGTGTTAAATGCACCAACGCCAACGCAATAATTAATTTTAATTATCCATTAATTATAGTTTGGTGGCGTAGATATGTTATTTTAGCTTAGTTTAGTTCAGTTTGCTAACGTAGTTTGCCCCGTAACATAAATCCATGCGAATACAATTCAGGGGTTATTAAAATTGATTGCACAATAACGCAAAGAGAGCAGGAAGGGTGCAAAAATTATGTGAGGACACACTCCTTTCCCGTATTATAATACTGCGAAATAATTTAAAATTTGTCTCCCTTTCTCTCTGTTTCGAAACTAATACGAGATGTAGCTTAAGAAGTTAACAGAAAAAAACAAGGACTTTCTTTTAAGGATAGCTCCTGATAATATTTGTTTAGATGTGTGGTCGGGCGGCTACCGCTACCTTTCATTGAAGGAAAGCTTACAATTCAAGTCAACTCTGTAGCTTGCAGTTAATTATCGCCGTTTGACTAACTGCTCTATACGGCTTCTAACTTGTCTCAAAAAGTCTTTCGTATACAACGAAGTTTAGCAAGAGTTGCTGTTAGTCAGCGTCAAGATATCGATTGAGAGCATTCTTCTTTTTCCATTTTAGCAAAGCGAACTAATTCCGTAATTTCTTCTCATTGTGTAAGAGAAAAGAAATCCTCCTTACCTTCATGGGTCTCGCGAGCATACGCTGGGGTTATTTTTAAATCATCATAGAGTTCACCATTCTGCTGGTGTCAAAAGCAAATGCCAACCTATACCACGAACTCATATATCAAATCATAGGAAAGCTCTTCTTCTTCTTCTTCACTTTGAGGCAGTTTACCTACGCACATTAATCCATTTTCCTCCTCTAAAGTTCCGATGCTATTGCATCGTTCTCCCGAAATGATTAGAAAGCAATTCTCAGCTGAAGGTAAATTTCCATATCTTCCCCAGACATTATTATTATTATTATTACATCATCCTATTTCACGAAATGGTGATCCCGTGGTTTCGTCTCTTACTCTTAAAGTCTTTATATAAATTATGCTTGAGTTAAAAAAGTTCAAAATTAATTTCATATCTACTTTGAATTGTTTAAAAATGTTTGGACAGAGAAGAGTGTTATTTAAATTGTTTACAAAGATATATTAAAAATTTTTTTAAATATCTTTTCATATATATATATATATATATATATATATAATATATTTTATGCTTTAGGGCTTTAGGGAGATTTGACTGACATCTAAACTTGCGTGTGTGCGTTGATATAGTGATAAATATTAAAAATTTCTTTCCACAATACTTGCAGAAAATATCAAAAGGAAAAATAAACAAAAATCTCGGAATTTTTATTTCTGCAACAATAATAAAATTTTTTATAATAGAATAGCGAGCGAAGTTGATATCGTAACAACGTTCAACATTTAATATTCACCCGTAGGGAGAAATACAAAAGCTGAATATAAATAAAATTCAAAATAGAAGAGCGGGTAGCCGCCCTCCCCGCGTTTTGCAAGCAACAGGAAAATAATAAAAAATCTGATTCCTGCAGGGTGGCTGCATGAATAACCTGGAATTCTTTTTCAACAATTGTTTGCTAAACATTCCTATGAAATAAATATCTATCTACTCTAACTCAACACATTTGATTGTTAAAACTTTAACTTTGAATCTTTGACGAATCCAAGCCAGTCGTCCTTTTTTATAAGAATTGCCCTCCTTCCCAAAAAAATGACAACATGATATCGTTTTAAATAAGACAAAGGAACTCTTTTAACCATTTACATGTTTACTTAACAAAAGATTATTTACGCATGCCAGAGGAAAGCGAGAAACATTCTCAATACTGTGAAGTCATAATCGGTCGATTTAGTTTGAGTGGTTGCAGTATTTTTTCTTCATTATTGTTCACGTAGTTATAGTCGATTGAAAATAAGAAACAAAAATAACTATTCCAACTATTGACTGACGCCCATCATTACTGAATTTTTGTTTAACTCGTTTGGCAGTTTGCAGTTTGCTTGTGTTGAGAAATGTAATCCCTCTCGTAAGAACGCGCCCATGCACCCCAGCAACCACACAAATAAACGAGTATAGTCGGGCAAAGCCGAATATTAAAAACCTTACACCACATTCTCTAAGACAATTCCTATTTTTTTTTTATAGAACACAAAAATTATATCATATTTAGGCGAAAGCAGGCCCAAAACGCAACATAATGCAGTACAAATTTAATGCTTGCATAGAGTTGGGTCCAAAAATAGGCGCAAACGGTCCAACTTTCGTAAAGTTCGTTTTTGTATGAAATCACTATAATATTATGGGTCAATTTCCACCACCGCAAATTAAAACTTAGAATCAATTTATGTGAAAATCCTTATTAAGGTAGGATCCAGAAAATAGGCCGGGATGAGTTCAATTTTTTTATGTTAAACTACTGCTATGATGTATTATTCATCATGCAGCCTTGAAAATTATACCTTGTTGTCGTATGAACTTCAGTTTTCGTTATATGAGAGGGGACTAAAATAGGTTCAGCCGGTCCAAAGTCTGTATACAAATTTAGAATGCCGAAATATTACTACTTAGGCATTTTTACCGAGAAAGTTTAAAAATTGCAATTTTTCAGAATAGGGCCCCATATGGGGAGTGATCGAAAAACTGGACCTATCTTAACCATTTTCAATAGCGTTCGTTCTTGGACCAAAGTACGTCACTGCACCAAATTTCATCAAAATATCTCAAAAATTGCGACTTCTAGCTTGAACAAAACTTTACATGGACACACTGACAGACAGACTTAGATCAATTCAGATTATGATTCTGAATCAATCGATATAACAAAAGGTGGCTTTATCTTAAGACCTACCGCGTGTTACATACATCCGCACTAACTTAATATACCCCATGCCGTAAGTGGTGTACCGTATAATTACAAAACACAATTACAACAAGCCTAAACACCTTTTGGGCTAATGCGCATTTTTTAATACCTACCCGCGTGCTTGGTTTTGTTTTCTTTCTAGTAAATGCATTTCGAAAACATGTCTGGTTATCTTAAACGTAAAGTCCCATGTAAGAGCAAGCATCGTAACTATCACTGTTTATATGGAGCGCAGGGAATCGTTGCTACAACAAATCGCCGTCTTATCGAAGAGTTTTATATCGTTCATCCAGAGAATGTATTAAGTAACCTACGAAAATCCTTTATACGTATATGTGTGTTATCGACCGATTTCAAATTCAATCGCTTTGTCAAGTTAAACTAGGGCCACGGGATTGCAACTATTATTCCCACGAACACAAATACTTCAGATCAGTTACAAGTTAATGAAGGGTACCACCCACTACGGTGTCTGTGAAGAGATCTCCTACATGACAGACGCTTTATAACCCCATTTACAAAAAGTTAAGATTTTGCTATATGTTGACCTTCATTGGTTCCTTTTTGTTTTATTTTTTATTCTTTGACTGTAGAGCATAGATACCACAGAATTGTATAAACACACACTAAGCTATACAACATATTATCTCAACTTACAGACAACTATGATTTTGATAAATGACATCTGTTTTGATTTCTTTTTTCATTATTTCTTTCATTTTCTTTAACATTATTAAACGTGATTAAACTGAAAATCGAGTTCCTTCAAGGTTCGCTGAACTTAAACAAAAAAAAAAAAACAAAAAAAAATGTTGTTAACCTATTTACGATAAATTTCCTAAAAGTTGGCGAAATCTTTTCCACACTCAAGAATGCAATACGAAGATGTGTTAATGTTCGCATTCAATTTGCGATATGGTGCAAGTAGACTCTAATCTGCTATATGTAGTTAAATTTCATTTAAAGATCAAACCGTCTGTCTTTGTGTATTTAGTATACTCTTATGCTCTTAGTTGGCTTCCAGCAACTGAAAGGCATACCAATCGCATTAAGAACTCAATGATTTAAAGAGAGAGAGTTTCATGAAATTGTTTTTAGTTTCACAAAAATAATCCGCATAAAATCTGATTCTATCCGAATAATAATTTCCTTGAGTACTCCAAACTTGCAGGAATTCGATTCGGGATTCGAATTCATTTCAATCATCAGATGCATGTTCACATGTATTTCGAACTAACTAAAGCTATTTTCGTTATTAGATTGAATGCTTGTTAAGAAGACAATCTAATAGGCATAGGCTTGAGATGATGGGTGCACAAATTTCGCCATAAACCGACTCACTTTTTTTTTCCAATATGTTATTTAATACTTAAATTTCAAGAACAACAAAATAATAGGGTCGGGTGAAATACTTTTAAGGATAGACACTTTACCCGTAGATATTACTTAAAGAAGCATTTAACACTTGAGTGAATAGAAAATCGTTTTCAAGTTTTTATTTAATGGATAATCAATCAGGCCAGAGTATCGATTTTGTTTTTTTTTTTTTTCTTTTCAAAAAAAATTAATGCCCTTAAGTGAAACAAAGAAGAAAATCTATTGCGTATATATATAAAAAAGGGCTTAAGGGTTTTTTTGTTTTTAAACGAAATTCCTGAGCGTTAAAATTGTAATAGTGATGCTATCAAATAAGCAAAAGTGTCGAATTCTTTTTCTCTTCTTCTGACCCCTTCACACACTGTCGCCGCTTGAACTCAAGACTTTACTACATAAGCTGCTTTTTCTCTTCCCTTTTCTTTTCCATTCTTTTTATTTTAGTGCACTTGAGAAGATAAAAATGTTACGACAGCGTCGATAAGCAACCACCACCACCACCACCACCACCACCACTAAGACAACAGAATTCGCTTGTAGATTGAATCTTGGCTATCGTCAACATAACTCCGTATTACGTATCTATTCAGACAATTTCTAACATTATTTCATATTCGATACTTAACCTGATCGCGAATAAATTTTACTTCATTATCGAAACAAAAGGAATCCTCTGGCAGTAAATATAAAAAATTTCTTGGCGTAAACCTCTGTCGAATCCGTATAGGGTGAAGACTTTTCTGTATTGGGGTAAATGCCGTTTGAAATGCAATTAGATTTGATGTCTTCCGACTTGTTTCTTGTGATTCAAAACGCCTTACAATCAAACTCACTGGAAGTTCAAGTTTTTTGCAAACTTTCCTCTTTTATAACACACTACTTCACTCTCATCACTTGCCCTAATCAACTTGTTTATGGTGTAATTAGAAACGTTTCGAAAAATAGGAAAACGCCAGATCCCGCCAGTTTGCACATGTAATACTTTAAACGATTTCGAATTTTCGGTCGATTATCATAATTCCTAAGCCAAGTTCAGTCTTAGAAACGTTTAGAAGTTTTCGCCAAGATTTTGCAGATTTTAGGGGACTTAGGTTTTCGGTGGAGGACCACATATTGCACGCGAAACTAAGATCGGAAGTCCACAATCGCATTATCGCTGAGCTGGACAGGTTTTCGGCGAGCAACTTTGTTCTATAAGAGCGGAGCATTATACACATTTGGCAGTAGAGTTTCATAAACCAAATGAGAATTTCAAAGTAAATAAACTCACTTTAATATGAGACAATTTTGTAAACATCATGAATTTTGCTGTGAACCCTTTGGAGCCTTATTTATGTAAATGCTTGTAATAGGACATGTTCTACTGTACTAAGGCTGAATCTATCGTTTTTCGCAAGCGAACTGTAAAATCCATTGAGCAGTCGGCTCGAAAGAAAGTACTAGAAAGTTCCGCACAATTTTCGCAGCAACAAAGTTAACGGTAAAAAACGGCATAAAGGGCATTAAGAGTTTCAAGTAAAATTAAGGCTATATTAAGAAGGCTTTACGATTTGCATTGCCTGCACTTAAGTCTGTATTATTTCATACTTAGCAATGTCCACTAGCACGCCTGAACGTTTTAGACACAACTCTTTTACGTTACCACATCTTATACTCGGCATATCAATTCTTTAATAGCGCAATTTGCTTCTGAAAGACCTATGGACGGACTTGTACAGAACGTATAAACTTTCACAGCGCAGACTGCTGTTGAAAAGACTGTGGAATCACGTTATTGGTGTGCTTTAGCACTTAAAACGTCGTAGCCTTAGTTTCGAGGATTGGAAGAAACATTAACGTAAGTGCATCGTATCGAATGAGGTGCACTTTGAAGGCCATGAAAGTGGTTTGAAAGAGCAAACTCACCTTGTCTTTTTAATCAGAGCAGCTTGGTTAGGGACTTATTATGATGGGGAACGTGTTAGAGATGTAATAGCCCGATCAAGGAGGGTACGACAAAGTTTTCCTCAATTACCGTAATGCGCTGCGCTATGAATCCCTTTCGCCACAATCAACGGCTAAAAAGCAATATATTATATATATTGAGTGTTATGTGTCTCTCCCGTACAACTAACTGTTCGTAAGAATGAAATTTGCTCACTCATGCAACAATGTTTTATCGACGGCTTGTCGTGTTGAAGTAAATTTCAAAGAATAATCAGAAGTTTTTCTTTTTATTTAAAAACTCTTACTTCCTTTTAATAGCAATTTTTTACTTCACATACACATATATATACATACGTATGTCATTATCATATGTTTAAATATATTTTTCAAGTATGGCATCAGTTTTCATAAAATATGCATAAAAAATGCGAATTTTATTTCGTCGAAAGTTCACTTAATAAATGAAAATTTTATTTACTGTTGCACATTAACCATTATAAAGAACAGAATATGGATAAATGTGTCAAAGCGTTTGTGTTTCCACCGTTTGCCTTCTGCTGCTCATAATTGAACCGAAATAATAAAATTTTAATATGAATATGAAATTTAATACCACACTGATGGTGATGTTCATGAAATTAACAAATTTGTACGAACCTATGGACTTTATGGTAAATGAAAGGAAAACAACAATGGCATGGCCCATTATTAAATACCCTACACTGTTTCCTTTGTACAGAGACAAAAGAAAGTGTTATATATGAGATTCGATGGTCCGATGCGGACCAATTTTAATAGCGTTCTTCCTCAGGCATGTTGATTGATCAAAGCTGAATATAAGAAAACAAGAGGGACATACGGACAGACAAACTTCGATCGATTCTAAAAGTGAATCAATCTGAATCAATAAGTGATTCTATCTCAAGTTCTCTTTCTCTTTCCTAAATGTTGCATACATACGCACATACTTAATATAAACTTGTACCACAAGTGCTGTAGGGTATCGAACGAAAACGAAGAATTTTAAATAAAAGTCGAAAAGCGATTCTGTCTAAGTGATCTGGCGTATTTTTCTTCTTTTTTTTTTTCAAACCTAGTAATAAACATAAAGGACTATAAAGTATTTTAATAATTGATGATTGTCTGTTCATACTCCCATCATTACTTGCTTGTTCGTTATTTTTCTAATACAGTCTTGGAGGAATTTTTCAATTTGCTTTAAAAATGGACGGTAACGGCGTGAAGTGCTACTCGAATGCACCTAGGATTTGTTTCGAAGGTTATGAAAATCGCTGCGATCGGTCTTTTGAAGGGTCCCAAACGAACTGATAGATATCGCCCTAAAACGAATCCTCTAACTTGTTCGAGCGAAACGTATCCTAAAACTTGTTAGCTTTTCTTTATCTTATTATGTTAGCCAATAAAACACACAGAAGCACGCTTAAAAATTTTTCCTTTTCGCAAAAAGAAAAAAGAAAAAAAGGAGTCATAAATGTTTCATATGATAGTTTGCCGCATTATGCATCTTAGACGAGGAGAAAACTTTGAACAAATAAGAAGAAAATTGGCTCCACGTATCTTTTTCGCCTTAAGTCATGTTGAATTTGAGCCAAACTACGCATATGTGCATCATATTCATATCAAAGTGTTTTAATGTTAAACACACACGCACACACATAAAGTGAAAATTCTCTTTAATGATTAAATTACCCTTAACAAGGACCAACTTTTGAGAGTAATGTCTTCCTTAAGAAATGCAGAATTTAATCAGAAAAACGATCTATCCTTACCAACAATGTCTTTAAATAAACTTTCTCGAGTGCCGAGTGCTCGGTAAGCCAAGTAAGAAAATTGTTAATAAACCATGTTGCCAGCAATTGGGCTAAAAAAAAAAAATTACAATTTTTAAAATTTCTCAGCAAAAGTGCCTAAGTAGGAGTATTTCGTATATATTCTTAGTTGATATGAAAATTTTGGCCCAGTTAGGGGAATTTTTGAACCCTCTCTCATATAACGAAAACTGAAGTTCATCAAAACGGTATCATTTTCTGCTTCAATGCTTCACGATGAAAGTTATAGTGAAAATAGTAATTTAACATAAAAAAAGTTGACTGTCCCAAATTTGGACAAACTCGGCCCTATCCTAATACTCATTTTCGCGAAAATTGATCCTTTGCAGAGCAGAATAGTCTAAGTTTTAATATCTGCTGATGAAAATTGTCCCATAATAGTAATTGCATACAAAAATAAAAATTGTGGTGGACAATGTGGTGTAGGGTATTTGAAGGTCGGCCTTGCCCGACTACAATGTTCCGACTTGTTTTTTTATAGAAAATCTCTTTTTCAATCTCAAAAATTAAACGCGTTTTTTTTCCTTCTTTTTTTAATTTTATAGACATCCTTAAGACATGGGGAACTGCCACGTATTCTACACCATTTCGAGTAATGCGACTCAACTGCATGCGTGTCAACTTTTTTGGCAATGGAAATAATGAGATTGTCAATCCATAATTATAGGATAACGACTAACCATTTACTAAAAATGTTCCATAAAAGTATGATGCAGTGAATGAATGTGTGATGTGTGTGTTTAATATGGGCTTGTGAAAAACGGCAAAGGATCATTGCAACTAAATATCAAGACGTTATGGAAACTCTATCGAATACAGCTTTAATAGAACTAGACACGGTGTTGTACACTCATAATCAAAGCTGGCATAGTATAGTAGAGGTGCTCATAGGAAATATTTCGCAGTATTGAAACATATTATGCGTTATTGATGCAGTAAAATGGAATTAAAATTTTATTAGAAGGAAACCTATGTATCAACATTGATGACAAGAAGCAATATCTTGAATAGTAAACCATTGTCCGACGTCGCATATATCTCACTAGCGAAACGAAGAAACAGCAAAACACAATATCAAGCAGCACGAAGACGGAATATAATGCATTGAAAGAAACCGCACACATACGAACCTTGACAAGTGAAATCGGTTTATCAATTTAAGGTGATGCTGTTATAATTCTTGGCAATAATCTTAGTGCCCAGGAATCAGATGACAACCAATACATCATAGAGATGATAAATACGCATACAAATAGTATGAAAGCAGAGAGAGAAAACAAAGAATTTGTCAATAGGTGAAAATGGTTAACAATTTCGAATAGATTATGGGTAGCACCGATAATACATTTTTGTAATAACTGCTACAAATGCAACCCTGCACAAGGTGGGGTTGTTAATCGCATGCGTGAATTTTTTATTATTTATTATTTTATTGCATGCTTGTGTGAAAACTTCTCATGGGTTTTGTCATTCAATTCGGTGGATTATGTGGCAGTAAACGTAAAGAGAAGAGGAAATATGTTTATATTTTGACTTAAGAAAAAAAATTCCTTTTAAATTTGATCCACTATTGAGAAACGATTGCTTTTTGAGAGCGGACACTAAAAGGGTAGTTACCAAGTGAATAAAAAAGTGCTAATGTCTTTTTTTTTTATTGTTTGAGAGGAAAGCAGGCCAGAGGGTCATCGGATCCAACTTCGGGGCCTTCTATTAGAAATCATGGGCTGAAGGTGGTAGTACCATAGGTAGGAGATAAGGTGTCGAATGAGCCAGAGCTTGTAATCTGAGCATTCGGCAAGAAAGTTTCACCTATCCGTTTATTCTTATAAGGATAAAGCACGTGCTTCTCCTTTAGACGTAACCGTCTGTGAAGTATCGCAAGGACAAAAACTTACTCCCCCCTCCTCCTCCGCCCACCCAGCTAAGCCAAGCTACCTAGCTACGTGCGTCCGTGTCTACAACCTCCGATCCTCTTCAAGTAGCCCAGTCAGTAGTAAAGTCAATAGTTTGATATTCAGACAAACAGGCAGGAGTCTTGTAGACATCAAACCGTTACAAACAATGACAAAAATTTAAACCCCGTCCGGCCGTCTGTCCGTCTCTGCAACATCCAATCCTCTTCAAGTAGTTGTTAAGTGTAGCCCACTCAGTAGTAAAACCAGTACTTTGATACTCAGACAAACAGGCAGGATTCTTGCAGACATCAAACCGTCACAAAAAATGACAAAAATTTAAACCCGGTCCGTCCATCCATGTCTACAACTTCCTCTTCAAGTGGCTCCTAGGAGTAGCCCAGCCAGTAGTAAAGTCAGTAGTTTGATATTCAGACAAACAGTGAGGATTCTTAAGGACATCATACAGTTGCAAAAAATGACAAAAACTTAAACCCCGTCCGTCCGTCTGTCCGTCCGTCCCTACAACCGTCGATCCTCTCCAAGTGACTGCTAAGAGTAACCCAGTCAGTAGTTTGATATTCAGACAAATATTGAGGACTCTTACAGTCATCCTTCCGTTACAAACGGTATTGAAATATTGAAAGAAATTTCTTTTGCAAAGTGCAGTACGTATTGCGTATGTATGCCAGAATTTAGTGTCAACTATTTTCTTCCACTAAATTCTTTTTAAAAACAGTAAATAATCAAGTGTCTTAAACTTTGGAAATGCACGAAAAAATAATTTAATATTTAAAGAAAAGCTTGAAGTCAGGTTTTAATGTTCAATCGCTTCGCTACTGAGAAATGCTACAATTTCCTTACGAATATTTCAGAGAACGTATTTATTGGCAAAAGCTCACTTTATACCTGATCAATAGCATCATATATACTTACGTAAGCAAGATGGAATTCCATTTGGATCGAACAATTTTGTGTTAAAAAAAAAATCTATGCACGCTACATAGGACACCAGTAGAATAAATGACAAATGATTCTTTTTTGTGTGTGTTTTTTTTAATATTTACATTTTCAACGATTATTACTTAGTTTGCGTATTAACCACGAAAAAGAAAATAAAATAAAAATCATTTATTGCGATTTCTCCAAGGAATTCGTAATGAACGATTTTTATCTATTTTTGGATAGTACACAAAGAAAGTTACGTTTTCGAGCAAAAATTCTTAACAATTTGCAAAGGTTTCACTGTGCAAGAGTTTCACAAAAAAGTGAAAATCTTTCTAAGGTCTTATAAAACGAGATTGTGAAGTAAAGGACAGACATCACGTCCCAGGGGGACAATCAGCGTCAGTTTCAGAGTCTTCTTTGCTCAATTCCATTTCACATTCTTCCGGCTCGCCTTCGCAGTAAGGTTCGATTTTTCCCGGCTCTTCACGATAGCCAGCGTAGATTTTGGCCCTCTCTTTGACAATTTCCTTAACAAGGTTTTTAAGAACTTCACGACAGTCGACAATCTGGCCAACTTCCTCGGAGATGCCGGTCGCCAACCACGGGCAAAGGCTCTCAATAAGTTTTTGTCGCTTGGTTGCATCGGTGGCTGGCTCAAGATTATCCAAAATTTCTGGAAGAATGCTAGCAATGTGTCCTTGCAACATCTTGGCGGCGATAACTTCCTTTTGGATTTCATCGTCCACTGACTTGGCAATGGCATCTTGTCGTAATCGTCTCTCTTTTTCAGCCCTTAGACGTATTTCTTCGTCTTCCAGTCGACGCAATTCCGCCAGCTCGGCTTCACGTTGAGCAAGCAATTCATCTTGTCGTCTGCGTATAGCCTCGATTTCGCGTTCATGAGCCATTTCTAGTACCGTCATCTCGATTGTGCCGTCGACCATGACTTCAATAATTGGTTGAGCTTCCGCATCGAAATGGAAGAGTTCTCCCTCGCCAATTTCCGTTCCGACATCTATTCCAATTTTCGCCGGTGTGTAAGGTGGTTGAGCGGGTTTCTCAAGAAACAAATCTGTTTGAGTTTCGACATCAAACTCGGGCGGATGTAATACCAATTCCTCTAAATATTTATCGGTTTGCATAACTTCATGACGTCGGCCACGCACAGGTGGCGGTGTTCCCAAAACATCTCGTAAATTTTTCTGGCAACTCAAGTTTTTGCGTAGACTCAAACGTTTTCTTACTTCCTTGGCTTTATTCCGTGGCTCATATTCCACTAAAAGTGAATTCACCCCGTAATTAGGACCTTTGACCACCCTTCGGTCATACATAACGTTCTTATAGGGATCAGGAGGTGGTGGTTCTTTTCGACCTTTGGAACCTTTCTTTAAGATTGCTTGCGGTACTGCGGACCACCAAAACGGCAGTTTGCATGGTGGCGCCGGGCAGCCTTCACTTAAATTTAAATGTATACTGGTTAGATTCGTTCCGGATCTATTTGCATCTGAATGCATGTGATTGTCAACGACAAAAGGTGGCTTTTTGTCTCGACCAAATGGACGCTGCGTAGGCATATTCTTCCCGTTTCCCGTTCAATTTACTTATTTACGAAATTATTACGAATTTATTTTATGCACCTAGAAAAATTATTTATTTAGTTTTAAAAATATATTCTATGGCTATGACTGATTGTTATTTCCGAGATATCCAAGCAAACAATAATTGGATACGTTGGATTTATTGACTGCTTCACAAAAATTTTAAAAAACATCTGACAATTTTTTCTTTCTTTTCTCAACTGATAATTAATTCATATTTTGCTGAGATTTTGTTTTTTCCTCACTTGCTATAAAAAACAATAAAATATGCGCAGTCCTTCTAGGCAATCCAAGACTACACATAATCGCTATGGGAATCTTATAAAACTCTTGAGATTGAATGGAAGATTTGGAACAAATAATAAGCGTGGAGGCATCTGCAAGAAGGGTTAAGTCTTCTATAAAGCTTTCTCTGAAAGCAACTTCCGGGAATTCGCAAAGAAATCTCAAGCCTTTGAGAATATGTTAAATAAAGTTTGACTACCATGTGATCTGGAAGGATGAACAGTGGATCATTTAGCGCTGATGATGACATCACAACAAATTCTCTTCATTATCAGCTGGCATTATCGAACGATGCTATACGATATCCTGATACCTAATTCAGCGAACATTGCTAACATACTGCAGGAATGACAAGACTGACGGTTGAAGGAAGGATTTGGAATACAATAAGCGTGTAGGCACCTGCAAGAAGGGTTAAGTCTTCTATAAAGCTTTCTCTGAAAGCAACTTCCGGGAATTCGCAAAGAAATCTCAAGCTTTTCAGAATATGTTAAATAAAGTTTGACTACCATGTGATCCGGAAGGATGAACAGTGG
>KK502574.1:0-18036 GCA_000688735.1 Glossina austeni
TTAAAACTTTAGTCTTGAAATTTATTTCTCTGGCTAAATTACTAATAACATGTAAATACATTGTAGCCGGGCAAGGCCGACCATTAAATACCCTACACCACATTGTCTAACACAATTCTTACTTTTGTTATAGAATACAAAAATTATATCTTTTTTCTATATGAAGGGATATTTTTCATGTACATGTTTATGGGGAAATGTGCCCAAAACGTGACCTAACGTAGTACAACCCTTACATAGGGCAGAATCCAAAAATAGGGGTAGATAATTCAAACTTGAAACAGTTAAATTTTTTGTATCAAATTACTATTATGTTAGAGTAGGATCCAAAAAACAGGCCGAGATGGTCCGAATATGGTTCCATTTTTTTTTATGTTAAATTACTTCATCATGAAGCATTGCAAGTGATACCTTTTTGTCGTATGAACTTTAGTTTTTCTTACATCAGAGAGACTCGAAAAAATTGCCCCAGCGGGTCCAAGGTGTTCATACCAATTTAGAATGCCGAAATACTATTATTTAGCCACTTTTAAGCAGAAATTTTGTAAATTTCAATTTTTTTCAATTTAACGGCTTTTTAGAATAGGGCATAATACGGAGTGTGTTTGAACCTTTTTCGATTGCATTCGTTCTTGGCTCAAAACACGTTACAGCAAACTTCGTCAAAATGTTTCAAAAATTGCAACTTGTTGCTTGGACTCAAATTTACATGAACAGACATCAGACGGACAGACGGATAGACAGGCCTAGATCAAGATTATGATTCTGAATCGATCGGTATAACAAAAGGTGGCTCAATCTTAAGCCCATCTGCGTGCGACATATATCCGCATTAACTTAATATATCCTTTACCACAAGTGGTGTAGGGAAAGCAAAGACGCGAACCAAATATGAACATAGTTCCTCTTTTAGCAAAAACAAAAATGTGCTCTACGCCCGATGGGCCAACTTCACACCTGTTAGGTTTTAGCTCTTCCGTGTATCTATCGTCAGGTAATCGTCGTTATTGAGCCAAACCATTGTTTGTTATCGATTTATGAATTTAATGTACAGATGTAGTCGGTTATTGCTTTAATAACCTTAATAGACAATTTGTTTACATTAATTTCCAAAAATATTTACTAATGCTATCGACTTGATTCAATTTATGATCGTTTAACGATATTTTCGACTTAAATGACCACAAATCAATTGCTTCTCGATGAATGGACAGCAAAACAACAAGCATTTGAAATAAACGAAATAAATATTAACCACCATGCAGCAGCAGCAACAGCAGCAGCAGCAACAGCAGCAGCAGCAGCTGACCGTTGGCCAGATATGTTCATATTAAATGAATTTATGTTTGCCATAGTGCAACGTTGACAAAATGTTGCTGTGTTTGTGCCATTCTCCTATATGCATATATGCATAAAATTGCTTATAGATTTAAATGAAAAACGTTTTTTTTTTGTTTTGTTTTTCTTTTTTGAAAAACCACAAAAAATTTAAAAAATTTTTTTTTCTCTACTTTTTTGTTTATTGATTCGGTTTATGAATTTTTATTTATTTTTTTTATTTTTCTATTGGACTAATGTAGTGGCCACTATTCACAGAAGCATTGCTATGCAGTTAAGTCCTCAATAATACTTGTGTTGGTTTTTTTTTTTTCTTTTTTTTTTTGTTTTAATACTTAATTTGGTTTTTGACGGTTATTGCGGTTAAAATTTCATTAAATATTTTCCTATTATAATTAGTTAAATTATAATAGAGTGGCAACTCAATTAAATAAAAAGTAAAACCAAGTAAGGACATTATGGTCTGGCAAAGTTGACCATTTCGATACCATAGAATACTTCGTCTGATACAGTTATTCGCTTCTTTTGTTTGCAATACAGCCAAAAAGTATGCGTTATTTTGACGAAAGCCCGCATATTGGAAGATTAGGTTATCTCCATATAAGATTTTTGCGTTTCCTATACAAGTGGAGGTCGCAAACAAATAGACCTATGTGATCCAAATTCCCTACCGTTCATTTTTTTGCCAAAATTCTTCTATGAATTATTAAGATATCATGAGATAAGATTATATGGAGTGGGGGAAGCAGCAGACCCATTTCGTGCAAATCAGGTCCACATAATTTTTTTATTGACTAACTATCGTGAGCAAATTTTCATCATAAAAAATTAGCAATTAGGCTTTTGTGGCATATAGAGGTTTATGTTTCATGGGAATCCTTATATGCGGTGGTATCCAAAAAATAGACCTATGTGGTCCAGATTCGGTAAATATCTTTGTCATTTTTCTATGAAGAGACTGTTTTCACAATGAAATACTAGAAAATCTACATTTTTTACCATACCAAACTTCAGTTTCTGTACAAACTGTTCTATGAGAGAGGCTTCAAAAAATTGTGGATCCAAACTGAGCAGTTTTTGCACGAACAAATGGGAACAGGATTTTCTACCATTTCGTACTTGCTTGCCGAAGTTGTTCCCAATATCTTCGAAGAGCGCATTATAAGATTAAAAGCCGGTTTTCCCCTTCGTCAAAAAACACTGCATTTCAACAGAGCACTAGTATTAGATGAATGGTGTACCTTGTAAAAGGGCTGCAGAGCATTTAAACGGTGGGTGATTTGCTTTTAAGCGCACTGGAAGCATAATCGACGCTATTCTGCTTCAATTCGGGTGGTGTTGACTATAAAGAGAGCACTGGTGTCGCAGAGGGGGAGAGGATCTTGTGGTGGTTTTAAAGCAGCTTTTATTTGTTGATAGTCGCTTTGCAAGAGTAACGTTAACGGTGCTGTCTTTTAGCACCTGCCTAACTTTGGAAGGAAATTCATCTAAACACAGCACGTTGATATATTTGAAGAACGAAAAACAGCGTAATGGACGTGTGCGTTGCATTCGAAGAGCAGACAAATTCACCAATGATTCGTGTAATGGAAAAATATGGGGATCCCGTTACAGTCGTTCTGGCTGGTTTGGAAAACGACTAATTTCGAAGAGCATGAAAGTTAAACGGAATGTTGGTATCTTAGAAGAGTGCAGAATGTCGGACTGGCTACATGGATAGGTTAAATCGGGGATGGTTTGCTGATACACAGCACATACGGTAAAGAACGGAAGTTGTTAGAGTCGTTCACCTTAGTTTCGGAGCACGATAAATTTAAAAAGAGCTTTGGCGTTATTCGAGTTAAAAACGCGAAAATATTCGTGCGGCGCATGGTGGTCTACTGGCTTCCTGTTTAATTTCAGAGGCCACCGCATTTTAGCAGCGTGTTGGTGCCTCAGAAAAGTTAAGTACGTCGTAATGGGCATGTTGCTCAACTTGGGCAAGGGGCCAATTAAGTAGGGACTTGGTTAATGATAGGTGCATAGAAAGAGTAACAGATGTCTGCAACTTTGAAAGAAAATGTATTTAAGGCTAGCGTTCTTATTAAAAGCACGAATAGCATCTTAATGAACACGTTGGCTAAATTTGAAGATCAGGTAACAACTAAGTGTTTGGACGAATTACATATACCAGTAATGGTATAATGGACGAATTACACATACCAGTAATTCTAAACAAAATGGCGGTATTTTAGAACAATGAAGGGCATCGTAATAGGAGTGCGGGCTGGACTTGAAGAGCTCGAAGCATTTAAATAGTGGGTGGTTTACTACCAGGTTAGACAGAGGCTAGGTTGATGCCCGCATGGAGTAACGCGTACATAGATCGTGTGAGAGGATTGCATGATGGTTCCTTTGCCTCTTAATACATTTCGTAATAAGAGTTGTTTAAGCAAACCATTTCGTGTTCGTCCCTTTGTTTTGCAATTCTGCCTGAGGCCCACACAAAGAAGCATTTGTGGCTGCTCCAGAAATCTGAGTACCTCCTTTTTATAAACTGTTGAAATATTCTTAAATTGGACTTCTTATGCCCTACATTACTTGTATAATCAATTAGTGCGGAAATTTGCAGCCAGGATTGTTTTTTCTCAAGGGATGTCGTATAAGCGTGGCCACGACGGCTGTCAGCAACGTTTGTAGGTAGAGAGAGAGAGAGAGAGAGAGAGAGAGAAAGGGAGGAAGAGACAGAAGGAAAAAGACTTGAGATAAGCCCATCCTTTATTCCGAATCACATTTTTCATCAATCGAAGCTTGTCTGTCCGTTCGTACGTATGTTTAGTTTTCTGATGTTCAACCTACAGACCGTAATGTTCGAAATCTTTTGATGAAATTTCGTAAACTCACATATTCTCTCCCAAGGGGTAATGTTATTGAAAATGGAGCCGATCGGACCATTTTTTCAACAAATGTCCATACAAGGACTCGTTTTGAAAAGTCTTCACATGAATAGTGGTGCGGGGTAGGGTATTTAATGGTAGATTATGGTTCACTATGGTGTTTTTATTTGTTTCAGTTTGTCTCCGAAGATTGATTCACAAGAAAATTCTCAAATATTTAAAATAAACCTGAAAGAAGTTTACATTTCTACGATTGACTCTGAACTGCATGCCCCGATTGTCTAAATACTCCAAGTTGCTTATAAATGTCAATGCATTAAAATTGTTGCTGTTTGCATCAACAATTATTAATTGAGATTTTAACTGCTTTAACATTCAATCGTAAATCATGGAAAGAAGAAAAAAGATGCAAAAATTTGCAATTTAATAATTTTTTTAAATATATTTATTTTCTTATTTATTTATATTGAATTTTTTTTATTGCATATGATTTGAAAAACAGCATAAATTTTAAGGCCGAAATTTACGTATTTTTTTAAACAATTTTTTTCTTTCTTTTCAAATATTTTTACAAATGATTTCTCATTTTTCAGAAAAAAAAAAAAAAATATTTTAATGCGTTTTTGGTAACGATTTTTTTTTCGAGAGTTTCTTTCGTTTTGTACTAATAAGCTTTGTGTATGTGAGTATGCGAATAATTTAATGAAAATTTATTAGCGTTTAATTAAAGTTGGAGAAAATTTATTTTTTCAATTTGTTTATAATAATTTTATTTCAATTTTTTTTATTTTTAATTATTTATTTTTTTTTATTAAAACCGAAAAAAAAAATTTCTTAATTTATTTCTTATATAACTATTTTTTTTAACATTTTTTAAAAAATTATTTATATTTATATATTTAATTTTATATATAATACAGAAATTAAATCTTCAATATATTTGCAACATTAAGAAAATGTTTCTAATTTGAGGAAACGTGAAGAAGGAAGAAAATATAAATAAATAATTAAGAAATTATTATATGCCAGGGAGAGACATCCTTGAATCAATTGGAAAGAACTTTCTTTTCAAAAAATAATTTTGACTCGAAAATTTAGAATTGATTCTAAGTTACTCTTAGGAAAAATTGACTAAGTTTTAGAACAAGCTTGAGATTGCTTTAAGACAAAAGTTATTAAGTTTTGGCATAAACACTAGTTTAACCGAACTCCTCAAGTCAATCTAACCTTGAAGTTCCCGTCTATGTTATGCATATACGAAGAAATGAATACGACGAAGAAAAACTTGCATGTATGTAAAACTTATTATCAGCAGTGAAAGAAATTTGGAAGGGGAGAGCTACTGTCAGCAAAGAAGGAACGGAGAAAAAGAGAGGATTATTATGTTCTCACAATACCTTCAAATTTACCACAAAATTTACGCGTTCGATAGAATATTAACCTCGACAGATCAGTTCGTTTCTGGGCCGTCACTATTGCCTTGCTAAATAAGAACATCTAGTCTTCTAAGAAACCCAAGGTATATCAACCAACCGGAACCCAAACGGAAAATACAGCCACGCATAGTAAAAGTCTCTATGAAGACCAAAAACCGCGCTCTAGATATCGCTTAGATAAAAACATCTGTTCACTAGGAAATGAGAAATGTATCGTGACCTTGGTCGCATTTTGACAATAGATTCAAAAACTCCATTTCAGTAGCCGAATGTAGAAAAAATCATACTTCGTGAATACATATATCGAAGACTATGAATACCGCGAAAGAAAACGTTCGTCAAGACGAAAAGCATATTCACCAATTCAGCAAAACCCATACTTCTTCTGCTCTTTGGGTCAACATAGTCATCTTACTAAACCAACAATTGCGAAAGTGTACTAGTGTTCTAAAGAGCTTATGAAAAGTATGCTCTTTGATGTTCATCTGAGCGAGTGTAAAATCTGAAAACATTCCGCAATAAAAACATTGAGGTCATTTTCAGCGTAACAGATAAGCCAGCCAACTGTACGCTCGCTGGAATCGAAAATTTATATCTTCAATATTTATCTCCTGTGACTAAAATTATTTTGGCTGCTACGATACACACGTTAAAAGTTACCTTTAATTGCTCATATAACTCTCCTTCTCTTTTATTGACAAATACTGCTTTTCTAAGTCTGAGTTTTTGCAAAGATACCGAAGGGCGTAACAGTCACAGTGAACTTCAAGCGACATCGTCCTAAGCTAAGGATTGATTGAATTGAAGTTTAACACTAAGAGGATAAAACAAATGATGTCACCTCTTTGCTTGCAGTATAGTGGACCACAGCCTACCATTAAATACCCTACACCAACCTACAGTTATTCGTACAACGACTTTGAAATAATCAAATAAGTGATTCGATCCGATCCAATTTCATTAGTGTTCGTTCTTGGTTGGTCCAACCCAGTCAACGTTCACACGTTCATCAAAATATCTAAAAATTTGCGACGTGTAATTTGGACACAAGAAAATAAGGTAGACAGGTAGACAGACGTACAGGTGGACAGATGGACAAATGGACAGACGGACAGGTAGACAGAGGGACAGATAAGCTGAAAAGATTCTGAATCGATCGATAAAATAAAAGATGAATCTAACGCAAGTTCTTTTGCTTAGATCTGCACTAACCTAATATGCTCTTGTATCACATCTGGTGTAGAATACAAAAACTAGAAATTTTTATAAAATGTTGACTGGCGAGAAAGTCAACAGATGGCTCAATAAAAGGAAAACGCGGATAAAACAGGACTCTCTCGGTATGTCTGTCCAAAAGCATGCAGAGATCTATGAAGCAAGTCAGAATATGTTTTCTGTTCATTTCCCTACGGAAGCATTTTGTAGTAGCTATACAAAGTATGTGGGATAAGAATGATCTGAGTAACTCCACAAGCTAATATAAGTTTGAGGTTAAGTTAACTAACAGAAAGCATTGAAACCATTGCTATGTAGTTCACATAGATCATAGTTCAGATGGTACTTTATAGATTCATTTCCCCCTTTTGTGTAGTGCAAGAGTGGAATTGAAACGCGGGAATAATGAACGGGTCATTGTGGCTAGAGGATATTTTTTGATCTTGATAGAACCTCTGATACGTATTTCCAGGCTTTCAAATTTCCAAAATTCAGTAAAGATACACGAAATATTCTCTAAAATAAGAACCATAAGTATAACGTCTAGAAAGGATAGAGAGAATGCGAGGACTTTTCATACATAGATCATATCCAACAACAAACTTTCGTTCTCGGAAATTGTTTTTGTTACTCTAAAATATTTTAATAATCAAGACACTACGACGTACGGTATGGATTATTATACACACAACAGTTTATTTACATTTTTCTTTTTAGTTTTTTATTTATTAATATAATTATCATCAATTTCTTCAGGTATAATAATTTCAGTGTATTTTTATTTATTTTTTTTTTTTTGCTGTTAATTAGTGAAAGAAAAAATATAATTATAATTTTCTTGAAAAAAATTCAAATAAAAACAAATAAGAACATTTTACTCGGGCAAGGCCGACCATTCAATACCCTACACCACATTGTTACTATTATGAGTCAATTTTCATCGCCACATATTAAAACTTTTTAACTTTTTATTTTTATGCTCTACAGAGGGTCAATTTTGGGCAAAATCCTTATTAGGGTAGGATCTAACAAATAGGTCGAGATGTTCCAAATTTGGTTCAATTAATTTTTTAAGTTAAATTTCTATTATGATATAATTTTCAGTATGAAGCATTAAAAGTGACACCTTTTCGTCGTACGAACTTCTGTTTTCGTTGTATGAGACGGGCTCGAAAAAATTGCCCCAGCCATACCAATTTGGAATGCCGAAATACTGCTACTTAGCCACTTTTATGGAGAAATTTTGAAAATTCCAATTCTTTTCCATTTAACGACTTTTCAGAATAGGGCGTAAAATGGCGAGTATTTGAGCCATTTGCAATAACATTCGTCCAAATTTCATCAAAATATCTCAAAAATTGCGGCTTGTAACTTGAACGTAAATTTAGATGAACAGACATCAGACGGACAGATAGGCCTTGATCGATTCAGATTATGATTTTAAATCGATTGGTATAATAAAAGATGGGTCTATCTTACACGTTACATGCGTCCGTACTAACAGAGTATACCCTGTACCACAAGCGGTGTAGGGTGTAATTAAAAGAAGCGAAAATATTTGGTCTCATGATGCAAGAAGAAGAAGAAGGGCGTGGAAACAGAAAAAGATAAATTAATTTTCACAAAAACAAAAAGCGAAATAGAAATCAATTAAGAAGAACAAGAAAATTCATCTCTCACATACTTACGCACTTAAAAGTATACAAGCTGTCAAAATATTTAAGCAAACAGTTGCAGTTTTATGGCTTTTTTCCTATTTGTGTTTCTTTTTTTTTTTTTGTTTTTTGCAATTTTTAATTTTAACGAAAATTTTTAAAAATTTTTACTATTTGAAAACAAATATTGAACAGAACTTCTATGTTTAGTCGATGGCATATTCTAACAAAATTCAATTATCTAAATACATTCAATAAGCTGTCCCTGGATGCATCAGATGATGGCCGAAATGATGATTTAGTGGATTTATGGCATCCGTACTGGAGGCGGGAGCAGCCGTATGATACCAATCGCTGGGAGCATGGTGTTGATGATGATAAAGCAAATGATAATTGGAATGATGATGACCAGTAACCTGCATAGTCGCAGCAGTTGTATTATTACTGCCTGTCGGCGTAGCGGTAGCGGGACTCATCCCATGCTGGTGATGATGGTGATGATGATGAGGATGATGATGAGTTCCTGGTGCGGGCGCTAGTGACGGTGGTGGTCCTAAAGGTGGTGGTAAGTAAGGGCCGGAAGCGGTTGCCATTAATTGCAAAGCAGGTGTTTTAGTTGAATTTTGCACTCCCACCAGTCCGCCACCGCTTCCACTTACTGCAGCACTACCATGATCTAGAAGACCGTTGTTGTTATTGCCAACTGCCGTTTGCGAACCGTTACCGCTCTGATGTTGATGATTATGCTGTAAAGAAGGTCCGTTATTACTGCCGCCACTACCGCTCGACGAGGCTCCCATATGTACACTATGCAAACTGGAAGTTCCCGGTTCCGATTTAATAGAAAGAGGTGATGATTTATTTAAATTTCCATTGGCCGATGACAAGCCGTCATTTGTTAATCGAGCCGAAGGTGGCGTTTGCGCACCACCCGTTACAATACTCGAAGACGAGGAATCCTCGCCCTCGCTCTCATAACCATGAGAAGGCGATTTTTCATCCACATTACCGTGCACCTGAAAAATATAAAAAACAGCAAACAAAGCAAGGAGTAAACCATAAAATTTTTTTTTTATTGCTTACAAATAAATGTGAACTTAAACCGGGTAATGCATTCCGTTCCGTTCGACTGGCGTAAGTACGAACGTAAGTAACCGAACAGGTAATAAGTAAAATAGCGGACTTA
Source organism: Glossina austeni (assembly GCA_000688735.1). NCBI lineage: Eukaryota > Metazoa > Arthropoda > Insecta > Diptera > Glossinidae > Glossina > Glossina austeni. Next base: position 9,707 of record KK502574.1, read on the forward strand.
ACTTAAAGTTTCCTGAACTTAAAATAGTGACGTAAGAAAGCACAAGTAGAATGGAAAACTGGAATTTGTAAGACGGAAAGTCAGACATCGAGAACGAAGAATCTGGAACATGTAATATTGAAGGCCACATGCCCTAAGGTCACGAACTGCATGACAGAGTTCATGCGATGAGATGTTATTCGTTCCGCCGAAGTTTAGACTCTGTAAGATTCAAATTCCGAAATCCTCCGACGAGAGGAGCCATGAGAGGGAAGGTTGCATTCATGAAAACGAATGCCATCTTAACTACGTCCTCTATATCATTTCGTCTAAGTCCGCGCGTTTGTATTCCTCTTAAACAAACCTTTCCTAACTTCGTATGCGCAGAATTTCGTCATGACATTCCAATCAATATTGTCGAGTCCTTCCTTCCTTTTAAAATGCTTCAAACATAGGAAGCATCATATATAACGTGAAGTTTGTCCCGATATTTTATAAAAGCATCCAACAAGATTGATAAGATATACGATTTAAATATTACTTAAGCATGAAACGAAATAAGTAAGAATGCAATAGTCGGACAAGCTCGACCTTTAAATACTTTACACCACGTAATAGTACTCTAAACATTGTACATGATATTTATACAAAGGTATAATTTCCATGAAGGCCCTCATATTACAGGATATGTTAACGTCAATTTGGTCAAAACTGAAGCAAACTTAATTTACTTGTCAAAGGTTTTTTTTACTCCAAGTCCTTCCGTTATAAACCACAAATTAAGCATTTTCCTCCCTGAGAACCTCTGTAAGCGGTCTAAAAAATCGATCTATGTGATCCAAATTCATAATGATATGTGATCCAAATTCAAATTGTCGATTTACTAAGAACAAAAAATCGACCTTTTTGGCGTATAAAGGCCTTGTATGGATTGGAATCCAATAGATATACGTACCTGGTCCAAATTCGGTCATGTTGGTTTTCATGTCCAATTATTATCATGAACGAATTGTCATTAAGAACTATTGAAAATTAAGCCTTTTTCCCATATAAATATTCAATGTCCGTAAGAACAGTTATATGACAAGAGTCTCATCCGCTCCAATGTTTTCACGTGAATTTAGAATGCCTAAGTACTATTATTAGGCGAATTTTGTCGCGAAATTTTGAAAATTACAATATTTTTTCTGATAACAGTCTTGTCAAAATAAGGCATTATATGGGGAGTTGTCGAAAGAATGGTCAGCTCGGACCTATTCTTGTTCGTCTTTGTACCAAAACATGTCCACTATACTATCATCAAAATATCTCAAAAATGATGACCTGCAGGTTGAGTACAAAAAACTACAGAGACGAACGGACAAACAAGCTTCAAATTCAGTTACCTACATCGATCGGTGTAATAAAAATTGGGTCTCTCTTACGCCTTTCTAGGTATTACGTGCGTGTGCACAAACTTAATGCACACTGCACCAGAAGTGGTGTAAAGTATAAAAATCTATATTCAATGCAAGCTGCAGTTTGTGACAGGGAGGGTTCTCATCGTTACCCTCCATGGACGAAAGTGAAATTATCTTTACGAAAATTTTGCTTGCAGCATTGATGGACCGGGTCAATTACTGGTAATCTAAATTAAAATTAAATCAATCAATCCATCTCAGGGAGCATTTGGCGACTACAGATCGACATTGAACGTAACTTGAACATATTCTCTTTGATAGCGTGGATAACAGGGGTTGCCGAACCAAAGTTCTGATTTGGACAGCGGGGGCGATGCTTTCGGGAGTTTCGTCGTGTCCGTGGCGGGGAGAGCGTTTCGTCAGGGAGGATGTGCAGCGAAAGCGATGGTTCGATCTATAGAAAAGCAAAGGTTTTAGATGAGCCTCGCTCCATGCAGAGGCCAGCCATTATTAGTAGCCTATCTCCATTGGTCATTCGGAACACAATTATCCTCGAGACTATGGGGGACGTATTCGTGCTCCCAGTGCAATCAGGCACCGTGGAGTTAAGCTTTCGCAACGGAAGCCTGTGCTGAACATCGAAAGACATAACGTTTACATTAAAACGTCGTTGCTTTGAGACATTTGGTCTACAAAAGCTCCGCTATTTTCGTTACGGATTTCAACCGGTCACCTTATGAATCAAGAACGAGAAATAAATCTGTAGTGATTATGCTCTTCCAGGCGCTCTTTTATGGACGAACAACAAGTAGGTATTTAAGTTATTCAACTTTCTCATCTATTAACCAATAATATCGAACCCGAACTCAAATATACCGTCGGTGTTGGTGACTGTACTTATAACGAACGATTAAGGAAATTTTCAATTTAAAGGAAAGCCATTCTCTTAATGCGTTGTCGAAACAAAAAGAATTTCTGTTAATTTTGAATTGCAAAATATTATAGATTCGATATGGTTTGAAATTATCGGTGTGTGGTTTCCGTCTCGCTTTTAAACAATATTTCATACTTACTCTTCTCGGACTTACCTTCATATGTTTGCGCAACGATGAGGGATGCGTGTATGATTTATCACAGCCAATATGACGACAATTGTAGGGTTTATCCGAGGTATGAACATGCGAATGTTTCTTACGATCCGATGAGTTAGCAAAACGACGCTCGCAATCCTTAAATTCACATTTAAACGGTTTTTCACCTGAAATTTAAACAAAAAAAAAATATATAGAAAATAATATTTAAAAATTTTAAGTAAAATTTGAAACAATTTTAATTTTTCATTAAATAAAAACTTGATTGATTTTCTTAAATTTGACCATAAATTCATTAAAATGAATTTTTAATTTTTAAAAACAACAAAATTTTTTCTGCTCTTCTTCTTTTTTTCATATATCATTTTAATTTATTTTCTTTTATGCTTTTGTAAGCATATCTGTGACTTGGTGGTCTTCATAAATTTTCTTCTCGAAATCGAAAGAAAGAATAAAGGTACGCTTTTTTTTGCTTTTCAAAGGAAGAATGCAGAATGCAGAACGACGATGACGCTGGCAACACTTGATGATTAATTGCTAAAAATGCTCGAAAGAATTATCTTAATGTGCTTTGCTTTCAAAATATCATATGAAGAGACATTCAATTAAATGAAACTTGTAGAGTAAGAAATTATATCCCTTATGAAATTTTATGGCTAATAAATAGTCAAATGCAAAACTTAAAGAAAACAAAAGAGAAAGAAAGAAAGAGAACTTAAATTGGCTTTGAGACGCATCATGGCATGGCATTGTATCACCTTAACTAAGACAAACAAGAACACTATAATGGGCTCCAGTCTCTATGCCTCTCTACAGTTACGCATATAACGACTTTTCAAAATAAGTTATTGTAAGCGGTTCAATCAGAACCATTCTCTACAGCGTTCGTCCTTGAGCCAAACATCTCAAAAATTAAGTTGAATACCAAAAAACAAGACAGACAGACATGCGTAAATCAATTCAGATAGTGACACTGCATTGGTCAGCAAAATAAAAGGTGGGTCTATCTGAGGTCCTCTTGGGTGTGGCGTAAACTAAGATTGGTCCTTGAGCCAATATACCAAACATCATTTCTCAAAAGTTACGCCCTATAGGATGAACATCAGAGAATAAGATGGACAGACAGGCTTAAATCTATCCAAAAAGTAATACGGCATTGATGAGTGTAATGAAAGGTGGATCTATCTGAAGTCCGTCTGGGTGTGGCATGCATCCATACAAAGTTGAAATGCCTTTGGATCACAATTGGTGGTGGCGTGCCTGCGCTCTTGGGACATACAACTAAGAAGCTTATTGGGTCAAAATTTCCTATGAAGATGAAAATGAACAGATTGTGGAACGTCATTTACTCATTTATTCTTCCAGAGCCTTCCAAAACCATACATACGCGCAAGAGCGCCGCCACCATGGTACATGTTTTAGATCAGTTCGAAATTGTAAATCGATTTTATTAATCCGTCTGCTCGTGTACATTGAGGTATGCCCTTTTGCTTTTCCGTCCGTTATTTGACAAGTCCCTCTTTTCATTCTTCTGTCAATCCGTCCTTCCTTTCCGTCCTTGTGTCTGTTTATTATTCTGCAACCCCTTTCATCTGTTTAGTCGCTTATCTGCTTGCCTACTTATTTATCTATTTCCTCTTTCGTCCATCTGTCCGAAAGATTTGCACTGCAGGCATCACAACTCTGTTAATAAGTGGAAGCATATTTGGTCGAATTCTTTGCATCTGTATTCTTTATCCTCACAAAAACTCAAGAGAAAAAACGAAAAACAATAAAATATTCATGCTCTGCAATATTAAGGGGACAAGGCCGGATTTTTCCATTTTTCTTTAAGTAGGATCGCGATACCCGTGAAGTCGCCATACGCGGAAATTTTTAGCGCAGTAAAAGTTTTAGTTTGTTGAAGGCAAAGGTACTCTTAGTTTACATTATATGTTAGGTGCGTCGTTTGACTAATCTGAACCATTTTCATTACGAACCTGCCTGCGGGAACTTCCAATGTTTTGTTGCCAAATGTGAAACCGAAATTGAAATTTGAAATTTCAATTTTTACGACCGCGAATTCGCTTATCAGCGACGAACAGATGGACATGCTTCGTCAAAAGGCAAAATTTAATAGCGATCAAGGACATACTGACTTTTTAGAGTCTCTAAAACTTTGTCCCGGATTTTTGAAAGCTTTTGGCAAAAGCAACATGATATGAAATCAGCCAAGGCCGATCTTATCGATATCTAGCCGATATCGTACCAGCTGAGGAGGATAATTTCTTCTTTTTCTTATATTACAACTGCAGGCTTTTGTAATTTTTGCTCTTTTTAATTAAGGTGAACTCAGGCCCACAAAAACAAATGAAACCGTACATAAATCGTGTTATTGTAAAACCAATGAATTCATAAATATTTGAAAATTTCCCTAATGAATGTTATAATTATTTCACAATATATTTTAAATTAAAAAAAAAAAAAAATTTTTACCGAAAACTCTTTTTATATTCGGTCCCTCGGCCGTAAATAACAATATTTATGTCTTTCATACATAAATATTTCTTACGCAGTTCTACATATGTATATATAAAGAAAACAAAAAAGGTTTATTATAAAGGAAAAATAAAAAAAAAAGAAGAAACATGGACAATGTGATGGCATGTCCTGCAAGCAACACTACTCAACTCTTAATAGTTAAACAACACCACCAACAACAACAATTACTACAACACTTTCCTTGACATTACAAGACAAAAGAGTTGTAGATCATAAATAACAATGCAGTGTGGGGTGTGTGTCCATACAATTCATACAAAAAAAAAACAAAAAAAAAAAGTGAGAGAGAAAGAGAAGAATGAAAAAAATTCTATTAAATTAATTAAAGATGAAAATGTTCTTTATTGAAATTTTCATTTTATTAGTATTTTTATTTATTTACTTGACGTTAGTTAGCACCTGTAGGAAATTGAGAAAAAAAGATTAGCGGTTAAGGTTAAAGGATCACTTGATTAAAGTAACAATTTTTTTTTTTTTTTTAATAAAACAAAACAATATTTTTGATAATTTATGGCTTATGGGTTTTTTGTCAACGCAAAGACATTCATTCGCTCGGTCGGTCGGTCGTTGATGCCATTTTATAAGAACAAAGGAAAGGTGTTACCTGATAATATTAAATTTCTCATTTTTGTTTTTATCATTTCATTGAAAATTATTTATGTGAATGTATATGTAGTTTGGAATTTCGTGTAACCATAAACCTTAATAAAATTAAACTAAGAAATATGCGTTCATACCCTGACAAGAAGTTTGTATGAATTTTGAAAAATTAGTTTGAAAGTTCGAACTACTCTAAATAACGATTGAATATGTTTTGCTTTTTTTTCATATCCTACCCCTCTTGGGGTGGAAGAGTATGTTAAGTTCGTGCAGATGTTTGCAACGCGCAGAAAATTTTCAAATAGATCCGTCTCTTATTAAACCAATGATTTTCGAGTCACTTTTTGAATTGATGTTAGCTTCTGTCTGTCCGTCTGTATGTCCTGTTTTCTTTTGTTCAATCTACAAACCGTCATTTTTGAGATATTGTGGTGCAATTTGCTATGGTGACGCGTTTTGGTCCAGCGATGAACACTCTTGAAAATTATTCGGATCAAACCATTTTTTGACCACTTTCCATATAAGGCCTTATTTTCAATATCTTTAGTCTGTTGTAGGGTATTTAATGATGAGTCGTTACTACCTCATTTTTAGTAATGAGAGATTATGACATATTGGGGTTACGAAGATTCATTTTAATGCCAATCTTCCTATAGAGATTATGTTTAACACTAAGGTTATGACGACTGTTAAGTATATCGCCTGTATTGAGTTTATGACCAACGCTGAGATTAAAGCCTTCATTGAGATTATATTCTCCGCTACGGGTATTCTCTTGTTTAAGATTATGATGCTGTTTGGGCTTATTCTGTTTATACTAGGTTTCGTTCTCATACGAGTAACAGCTCCCCATTGACGGGAATCTTGCCATTTAGGTTAACGTTAGATTTCCGTTAAGGTTACCCTTAAACAAGGATTGTCGTATCCAACCCACGCTCCTGAGATTAAGAGCCCGGCTAGTTTAGTCGGTTGTGCATGAGACTTTTAACCCCAGCATGGTGGGTTCGGGCGCCACTTGGCGCCTCTTTTATGTAAGGACTATGTCTGGAAATCCTCATTGTTTGTCTGAATATTAACTTTATTATCTTTAAGGCTGGTTGTTTTAAGGAAAGTTGTAGAGACGATGCCAATGCTGAGTTAGTTAGTTCGGAAGATATAGGAGGAGTTTTAAATTTTTGTCCCACGAATGGTCCACAGACAGGTACACCTAAAAGAAAAACACATACTTTACCCGTGTAGGCATAAACGGACGAATGAAACCTACTTACCGCGAGGGGGAAAAAAAGACTTGGTCTATTTTGTATCCTACCCTAATCGGGATCTACTATTGAAGATTATGGGCTGAAGGAGACCATAGCTAGGGTAGAGAATGACCCAAGACTTACTTGGCAATTTGTACCTATGAGGATGTATACAACACCCAGAAGCACCTGAGATAGATCCATCGTTTATTGTACCAACCGAGTGGGAATCACTTTCTAAATAGCCCCAAGTTTGTCTGCCGCTTTTAAATTCCTACGTTCTAGCTACAGGTAGCAAATTTTGGAGATAAATCGATGAAGTTTGGTGTAGTGGCGTGTTTTGGTTCACGGGCCACTTTTTCGATGACTTCCCATATCACGTCTTATGTGGGAAGGTCGTTATATGAATAACTATAGGGTGGTGTAGAGTATTTAATAGTGGCCCGGGACCCATTATAATGTTTTGCTTGTTTATTAAAGTGAATTTTCTCTTATTTTAAATAGCGGTTCATGCCATTATTATTTGAAAACGATTTTATATATACGGTCACCCGTAGACTTTCTACGAATTGGTATTCTTTGAAGATTACACGATCATTGAACTTTTCTCACAATAAATTGATTTTGTCGTGAAATGTAACGCATGAGGTAACATTTTGTTAATCGTCGAATTCAAAATCGTCTAATTTTTGCCACAAAAATACCCTATTCGATACCAATTTTATCGTCGAATGAATTTTCATTCGACAATGACAAAAATCACATCATGAACACATTGTCGACAGCTGGAAACTCGTTTCTCGACGCGTCGACTTGGGAGTTCCCTCGACGTCGACGGCCGCAAACCGAAACGCAAATGTTAACGTTGAGTTTATTCATCATCGATAGCGATAGGCCGACCCCAGTGAATCGATGTTTCGCTAGCGTTCTTCATTGATGGTAACTGCAATTCCGTTTTCATGTTAAAAAATAATATTTTCAGCCCACAAACCACGACCAAAAGTAATTCTTGTATATACAAAAGCCTTTTAGGACCATCAGATATGGTTTCTTTACATCAAAGGGGCAATCGGGAGCTTCATCCTGGATGTGCAAAACATAACCGTGGGTTCATTGCTCTGATAACTTTTAATAATTCCTGTACGCTATACAGCTAAATACAGATTTATTGCAGTCCACAATATGTTAAAAAAAAAAGATTTGATCTAAATCTCAGCCGGAAGTATGTTTTATTAACATTTACATTTGGAACCGAAAAATCGTAGATTCTATATAAGCAAGGGAGAGGTGTTGGGTAGATATTAAAAAATTTTCTTTGAAAATTTCATTTTTTTTCATTTCGATTTACCTATCGGAAGATTTTACTTGGATTTATGTGACAATAAGACAAGAGATTATTTAATTAAAAAAAACAAGAAAATTTGTGAGAAAATTAATTTTAAAAATATATATATATATATATATATATATATATATAT
>KK502574.1:28583-51426 GCA_000688735.1 Glossina austeni
TATATATATATATATATATATATATATATATATATATATACATTTAGTCCGCGCGCTCAAGGGACGCCTTCTATATGTGTAACATGGTGATGGTCAGAAAAAAGTGAGCAAAGTGGGAAAGAGATGGGGAGTAGACACAGCTTAGCGTATGTGTGCCTAACCGGCAAGTATTACGTCCTCACCGACTGACCTATGAGTAGCAAGTATGCCCCAACGGGCTGAGATTTGAATCCAAGAGCGCTGACTTGGTGGTCGCGATTCTTATTCACTCAGCTATTTATGAGGATATGGAATTTAGCGTGTACTGAAAACGATACACGTAGCGGAGAGTGCGTTAACTTCTTTTAAAATTGACAGGCAGGTGGATATATTTTACTTGGATTAGGAACATTTACGTTCTATGAAATCCCCGCTTTTTTCTTTTTGGATATTTACAAACGGAAAAACTAATCCATCCGCATTTTCCTGTTAAATCCCTGAGCCCAGGTAACTCGATTCGAAGTTGACTCACAGATGGACATGTTTTTCGTGGGTTAGGAATATTTACGTCTCCTTCCACTAGCGATCGCTTAAGTTTGAAAAACGCGGCGATACTCTTTCAATATTTCAAAGTTGATCGACGAAAAAGTCAATGAACTATAAAACGCATGTATAAGGAGACGGTATTGGCGAATACGAATAATAAATAAATCACTTTATTACACACGCACAAACAATGCACAAATAAAACAAATTTATTGTTTTGAAGTATTTTATAAATGTTTAAATGCAAAAACCAAAAAAAAAAAAAAATTTTAATGATTATCTTCGGTTCTTTTTCTCTCTTGCTCAATAATGTCAACAATATCATAAATCATGATTAAATCAACGGAAGTTTTTAAATAGCATTTCAGTATTAGGAAGCAAGTAACAAAAAAAAAAAGGAAAAAAAAATACTGATCCCCATGAAAACCGATGTCAACACAAGCAAACAATAAATATTTAACATCAGAGCAATTGATGCGCAATTTTTTATTCATTTATTTGAGAAAAATCCTCCCTTTGCCAATAAAAATAAAAGGAAAAAAGATACATATGTCATACATATATATATATATATATATGCATATATATATATGTAGATATAAACGTTTTTTTAACGAATAGTGAAAGTAGACGAGCAATGAGAAAAGGCGCATAGAAAAGCAAATGCAGGAAAAAAAATGCAATTTTGCTGCACAGTAGCGCTTAGTAACGAGATTCTTATTGTCTTTCTCTCTCTCTCTCTCTCTCTCTCTCTCTCTCTCGCTCTCTCTCTTTCCCTATCGTTGTATGCTACACCTCTTGTAGAACAGGATATATTGAATTGCAGCCGATGTATGTAACATCCAAAAGAGCTTCCATTGATCGTTTTTGAATCAGTTTTAAACAGTTTTAAAACAGATTTAAGTTTGCCTGTCCGTCTGTCTGACGTCCATTAATCTACAATTGTGCTCAACCGACCAAGTGTCACAATTTTTGAAGAAATTTGGTATACTAACGTTTTCTTCTTTTTTTTTTATCAGAAATGGCTTTTAGGACCGCTGCCCATATTACGTCTTGTTGGGAAAAGTCTTTATAAGAAAAAAATTACTGCAATCTTTGAAATTTATCGGCAAAAGTTGATGGGTAATATTTAGATTCGATGCATCCTCTCTTATATACTCTTTCTTTTCTAAAGTAAGCGTTTGTTTGTCAAATCGGCGTAATTTACTTTATTGTACAATGAAATTTAGATCGTAATAGCAAATTGATATAAAAATCAACTGTCGCATATCTCGACTACATATAGCTCTTTCAGGGCCTCACTCCCTATAACTGGGTCCTATTATCAATACCTTATGAGAGGGATAAGAAGAAAAATTTTCAACAAAAAAATCCATTTTTTTTAATTTTGTAATCTGAATGGGTCTAAACCTGTCAGTCCGTCTGATGTCTATTCATGTAAAATTGTTTTTTATTTTACAGCGAACGCTATTGAAAATGCGATCGATCCATTTTTTCGACCATTTCCCATACAACGGCCTATTCTGAAAAGTCGTTACAGGGAAAAAAATTGAAATTTTCAAAATTGGTAGGCAAAAGTGGCTAAGTAATAGTATTTCGGCATTCTAAATTGTTATGTCTAAATGTTTGGACCGGCTGGGGCAATTTTTGAACCCCCTTTCATATAATGAAAAATGAAGTTCATGCGACAAAAAGGTATAATTTTGAATGCCTCATGATGAAAATTATATCGTAATAGTAATTTAACATAAAAAAATAAACTGCACCAAATTTGGACCATCTCGGCGTATTTTTTGGATCCCATCCTAATAAGGATTTTCAGGAAAGTTGATTCTTTGTAGAGCAGAAAAGTCCAAGTTTTAAGATGTGGTGATGAAAAATAGCCCATAATAATAATTTCATACAAAAATTAATTCTACAAAATTTGCACCATCTACGCCTATTTTTGTGTTCCGCCCTACGTAAGGATTAAACTTGTACTATAGTATAAATAAGAATTGTGTTAGATCGTGTGGTGTGGGGTATTTAAGGATCGGCCTTACCCGACTATAACGTTCTTATTTGCTTTTCCATAATCTTATTCCATAGATAATACGCTGCTAGTTGATAGCTTGAGAGACGCGATACTCAGCTTATTTATTTTTTTTTTATTTTGCAGACGACTATTATTGTGTGTGAGAAAAGCCGGAAAAGGCAAACCATACAATAATGTCGGGGAAAGCAAAAAGAAAAAAAAATGAAAAGAGATACAAACCAATCACATAGACAGACAGCAACAATCAATATGATCCTTATTTCGCAAAGGGATTTAAATGATATTCGATTACTTTTTTTCCTGCAAACAGCTGTTTATTACAATATATATAGTTATACTTGTTGCCAGAGTTGCCAAAACTTTTAAGTGTACTATTGCAATTTCACATTATCCGTAAAGAAGATGTTTAAGTGAATGATATTTAAATGAGAAGATTTATGCAAAACATCTTTTACTTCATCCAAGGGTTGATTTCATTTCTATTTTCACTTTTTTTGCATGCTAAGGGTTGAAGGGAAGATGACCGACCATATTTTCATTCTGACATATATAACTACACACACACGCACGGTATATATGTCGATCTACATTGTTTATAAAAAAAAAAAAACGTATGTTGAAATATGTTTGTGATTTATGGTGGTCTGCGTTTTCAATTTAAACAAAAAAAAAAAAAAAAGAAGAGGAAGAAGAAGAGAAAAATCTAAAAATCATAATTTAGTTGCTTGCTCCTGTATCTCTGTTTTCGGTATTTAAAGCCCTGCCAAGTGATACGTAAATAATTGACAATTGGGGTCACTTTTTGCCGCATCTCTCTCTCTGTCTTCTATTTGCCAAATATACCAAAATACAATCGCCCTCCTTATTGGAAAGGAAAGCGTATCAGCCTTTCATAATATTGAGACATTGTGGTTTTTCCACTATTTTAGCAAAAGGCCCATGAATTATGATGTTGAATTTTTGCGTGTGTGTTTGTGTGTGTGCGTGTGTGTGTGCGTGCATTTGAATGGGAAATGTTTCTAATAATTTTACACTTGAATTATTTACAAAACAATTTAATAAACTGATAATTATAAGGATATAAAAAAAAAAAATAAAAAAAAATAATAAAAAAAGAAGTGAAGAGTGAATGCGTGCATGCAATGATATTAATAAATATTTTTAAAATTATGAAACGAAGCCGTCTTTAACAGGCGGATTGGTTTAGTTGTTGTTACATGAGATTTAGTTGGAATAAAAACGTTATTCGAATTTCATCTGCTACAGAGACAGACATCCATCCTCCTTATCTTTAGAGATAAATAGAAATTTCTTTTTATATTAATTGAATTGTGTTCTCCTAATTAGTCTGAATAGGTAACCAGCCTTTGTAGAGTTGAAAGAGTTTTTTGATAAATTAGTTCAAATCGATATGAGTAAATATAGTTGTGTCTATCTTGCCTTCTAGGCCACATTCGACTAGCAACTCAACGGTCGTGGGTTCAAATCTAAAATGCGGTAGAGTTTTTATTAAAGCCGAAAGCCTTAGATGCTAGTGCTTTAGACTTTAGTCTTAGAATTTATTCTCTGGCTAAATTAATAATAACAATAACAATAATAATAATAATAATAATAATAATAATAATAGTCATCTCTAGAAATTGAATCTTTCAACATATTCAATGAACAAGCTTTACAATTCTCAAATCCCAAGTGGCCTTACATGGCCTGTTGCATCAGTCTCAGTTGGGTTTTGCCATGACAAAAATTTTCAATTTAATAATAACTGTCTTCTCTTCTGAGCTTTGAATAGAGAGCAGAGCGTCGTCCATTTATTTTTGTTATGAAACGAGATGGCTTATAAACACTATTTTTCTTCCGAACTCATGGAAAGAGTTGCTGCGTTGAGTTATCTTCTTTTTTTACTTTCTTAATCTACCTCGATCTATCATTCAAAGGTATGTCCTGTAATACAGGAAGGATCAGAAAGAAGTGATGAGGGTGATGGCCGCATTCTCATTACGGCTACGACCTTGTCGTAAATTTTGAGTTTGTTAGTTTGTAAGTTAATTTAGCATCCGGTGGTTTTTCAACCAGTGTTACGCCTTCAATAACATTATTGTGACGGTCTATGTGTCTCGGTTGAACTGTCATCTTCTGATCTTAAATAGACAAGTAATCATATGCAGGTGGATGCTCTAGATTTAGCGGTTTTGCAACCAAAAGAGTAAAGCGTGCAACTGGTTGCCTCGTCCTGATCTAAGGGGAGGCGAAAATGTTTTATAATGCAATACGAACATCATTCCGTGATCTAGAATGAAAAGTGAGAGCAAGACTTGTCTGGCGTCCTCCATAGGTTTATGGCTTGTGTAATCTTTCCTATGACCTTACACGAAAACAATTGGCGTGGCAAGTGATCCACATGCTGCAATCCGGACGCCTTGTAATAGCATAATGAGCATAATTTTATAGTAACATTTATTTAGACTTCTTACTTTCACTTTAGTGTTGACCTGTTTGTAAATTTTCGAAAATACCAAAATGTTTTGCGTATCATAACTTTTCCCAATGAGGCATTATATCCAGTTCGTTTTCAATGGACTTCTCGCTTGAGTCAAACTTCATCAAAATAGCTCAACAAATGCGATATGTGAGTTGAACAACAAAAAAAAAACATGGTGAAGACATTACGGAGACAAGAGGGAAGGATGAAGCTAAGTCCTCCCATGTATTACATAAAAAAGTGGGAGATATAATGACGCCAAAGAAACTCTTCTGTCACTATTTTCTTTCCTCTCGTTTTTACTTAACTTGGTTTTAAGGCATCTTTCAACTGAACTTTAAAGTATTTCATGTTCCTTTGAAATCTATTCATTACTTCGATGGTTATCCAAAGTATTTGAATAAATTCGTTCATTCATCATTGATGACTTTAGTGAAAATTGTTCTCCCAAATGGTGGAAAATTTTGTGCCAAACCTGTGTCAATACGTTCCTCCGGACGATTGCAGCCGCCAGGACCTTTCGTTTGTTTACAGACGGCTATGCTCAACGCAGCGCAAATTCATTTGAATTTGTTAGATTTTTTTTTATTCTTGCTTTCCAGCCTCAGAGAATCGGGAATGCTTTATTTCCATGTTGTGGTTTAATCGTTGACATCCCTGCTTGCTTTGCATCAAGCTACATCATCATGTCGATCGGATGTAATTGCTTAAGTTCGACGTTTGAAGGGTATGAAGTTTAAACTTTATCTCAACATTGATCGTTGCTTTAAGCTTTTTTGGGATTAAATGCGAACGGTCTTACATTCTGATGTGGATCAACTTAATATGGTGCTCTTTGGGAAACCTTATTACAAAAGTTTTTAATTACCGACGGGAATTAATGGACTTTGGCAATCGGACATAAGGTCAACCATGTTGAGGCAGTAATGCAGGTCTTCAATCAACTACGTCATTTGGCATCAATGGCGTGTAGGAAGTTTAGATATTGAGATCAAGATTGATCGAAAATTTTTTAAGCTCCTCCAGCTACACCTTCTTCTTCTTCGTCTATTCAGCAAATCAGCGTTCAAATCAATCAATTTCGATCGGCAATTAAGGATTACAGTGGCCAGGCAAAACTTCCATTCTTTTTTTTTTTGGCTATCTTATTTAATCAGCCACTTAGATCATGGACGGATGGACTTACAATAGAAATAAGAAAGGATTCTAACTGAAGGAGGGAGTATTTATGTGTAGAATGTTTCAAAGCAGTTCGTTTTTAAAACGGTTGCTGATTTCAAAAATATATAACCAAATGGTGAAAGCAATTTTTCCCAAGTATTATTAAGTCCTCTTCACAGTTCTTTTGAACAAAAAAAAAAGAAGAAAACTATTTGATCGTCGTAATGATAATCTTAACAATGACACCATCTTTGACTTTGTTACTCTCGAATATGGAAAAACGTGTAAATACACACCTTCTTATCATTAAGTCATAAAATTCTACTAGAATGACGTCATTCAGAGAAAGAAAAGAAAAAAAAAAGAGATAAAAAAACCAATGTTAAAAAATGCAAGAAAGAAAAGAAAAAACATTAATCGCAAGAAATCAACAGCACGAGCGAGTTACTATCACAAATCATAAGAAATCTTGTTAAAATTGACAAATGTAAACATGTAGGAAATAAACATAAAGTCCGGAGTGATGGGGAGACCGAAGAGATGAACTGTCAAGATACAAAGAGTTAAGTAGTTGTGTTGTTCTTTGATTGAAATCTTTATGCGATATTTTAATTTCTTTTTTTTTATATTCCTTTTGTTTCTCCCTCCTTCGTAAAGAACGAACAGATTGCGTTTTTAAATGGTTTTGTATTTTTGTTTTGTGTTCTCCTTCGATAAAAGATTAGATATATAATCTTTAAGTAGATCGATTTACGTATGTATTTAAATATATCGCCTTTCGTTGTAAGTGATGTAAGTGTAAGGTACTGCCTGAGGTCTTTTCATTCATAAAAATCTTAATAAGAAATTATTCTTCATCGTATTTAATTTCATCTCTCTCTCACTCTCTTTCTCTCTGTGTGTTTCTTTTTCTTTTTTCCTTATTTCCCTTTGTCACTTTCTGTTATAGTTCTCTAGCTAGACAGAGAAAATTTTAACATCATTTTTCTTTAAAACTGAAAACAAAACATACATACATACATATATGCTGTATGCTGTATTACCGTTACAATGTGGTAGTAAGTGTATTTTTATTGTATATACGCACCAGCTTTAAGTATTAAAAACATTGTCGTTGTCATCATTATCATCTGTTTTACTCTACTTTACTGGCAATGTCAACACTTTAGTTGTTTTATATTGTCTTTATTTGTTTTGTTGTTTTGTTGTTTTCTCGATTCTTTTGCCAAAAAAAAAAAAATTAAAAAAAAAAGAAATCATTAAATCCCTTAAATATGATTTTGGTATCTACCGGCGGCAAAAGTGTTTATATGTTGTTTATATATATCTTTTGCCTTTGCCTGCCTACTCATCCTTAAGATGATAATATATGTTCGCATTCTATTCCCCCCCTCCCGTCTTACCCTTAACGTATTCCTTTCGCTTTCCTCTGTTGTTTGTGTGCTTCTCTTGAGCTGGCTAATCTTCGTTTTCCTTATATTCTTTGCTTTTTTACTTTTCTTTAATTTTTTTTTTTTATTATTTTTATTAAGGTGTTTTGTTACATATTTTTTTTTTTTTTTTGGGTTTCTACCCGATTTCGTTTAGTTTCCTCTCTGGTTTGGTTTTTTTTTTTGCTGGTAATTTTCTTCACTTCATTTGCTTTCAGTTAAGATATCGCTGACAATAGGCTTAAAAACACTTCATAGACTTATTGTCTGCGCGTTTTTAAGGTGTTTTTCTTTCTTTTCATACTTCTTTTTCTTTTTTTTCTTTTTTGTTGTGTTCCTTTTCAACTCAGGCTTAGCGTAACAACAGACATATGTATGCAAGCGTTTGTTAAGTACGTTGATACCCTACTTTAAATGTCATCTAAATGTCGGTAATAATATCAAAATCGCATTCTTCTTCATGTTGTTGTTGTTATCATTGTATTTTGCTTCGTTCTTAAGTAATGTGAAGCGTTTAAATTTAAGAGACGCATTTAGCATAAAAAAGATTTAAAAGGTATAACTATAGCAAATATTTAAGAGAACAAATATTATGTCATCAGGGATTTATTTTTCGATATAAATGAATAAAAATTTGTTCAGTACAAAGATTTCAATATGATATTAAGTTTAATTTTTATGCCACGACTTACATAAGAAACTATGAGGAAGGAATTCTTGCAAAAAAATAAAAAAAAAAAAGCCGATCACTTGTAGATTTCTTTAGAAGCAGATACTATAACGAGTCCTTTTGTCCTGAGATTGAATAATGTTTGCTAGCCTAGCATATAAATGTGTTTCTAGTGTTGGACTTAGACATGTATTTGTCTGCCTTTACGCTCTGGGCAATAATTATTCAAAAGTTTCGTAGCTACCACAGAAATGTGACGCTACATCTAATAAGTTTTGCTTCTCATAGAAGGATTTTGGACAAGCATCATTAGAAAATTTCGTAACCGAAATGCCGCATGAGTGGCTGAATAACCTCCCACTGTATATAAAGATATGTATTTATATATAGGTCACATGAGTGGTTGAGTAGGCAAGGGATCGCGACTAACAAATCAATGGGCGCGGGTTCAAAGCTGAAACGCCGTAGAGTTTTCAATACAGACGAGCATATGATCTAAGTTATCCGGTAGCCTTTAAATCCAATATACATATATGTATAGATATATGCATAAATAAATATATATATATATATATATATATTTAGACAATAAATAAATAAATATAAATGTATGTATATTACATATTTATACGTACATGTATATATGTGTATACAAAATAAATAATATTTATTTAGATAGTCAGATAGCGATCGTATAGATATATATATATATATATATATGTATTTATGATCACTCAATAACTCTCCTATCTAACAAAATCTATAGCAGCACAGCTGACAAGCCTTTGATGTCTGCATAGTACCAAGCTTCAAGCTATACATTTCTAAATTTCATAACATTCTGACAATTAGTTTATAAATTGCAGTTGGCTTGGTGGCACTACTTTGTCCCCTCCGCTGACTACGGAACACATGTGATAACCGATGGCTCGTCTTGATGTGAAGATGAGGAGAAAGGGATGCTTCAGTAAATTGGTAACGTGATCACTTTAGTTTTGCAGTCATGAGAAAACCTTTAGAATCTACGGCTTGCCTTGAGACGACAAGACAAATGCACCAACAGTGATGTGTTTATTTCGCTGCCATTGTCCTTTATGGGTTGGGTTAGCAATACCTATGTAAAAACTATATTTAATTATTTTTTAGTTAGATTTTTGTTTGGCCTTGATGTAGGGTTATATTGAGACATATGTTGTTTGGATAGTATAGTATAAATGGTTTGCTCGAAAGTTAACCAAAATTTTCAGTTTACAATAACCAAATTTCACTTCTCAAACTAATTCTTTACTCGTCAACGGTATTCGCGATCATTTACGAACATTTTCTAACGGTTAATTATTGTTGACCGAGAAAATAATCGCAACGTACTTTATCATGTTTGATGGTTTTAAGAGTTTCAAGCAATTGTTGCATTACATTACATTGAACGCGATTGCATTTGTATGTATGTATATAGTAATACGTACACATATATCATTTATTTCTACCTGGTCTGGTTTTCGCGATATCGATTATGTATAGCTACTTCTGCGGCCAATTTGCTCAATGATCTTCATATGCTTCATGAATATGAAAGAAACTGAAACAATTTCGGAAAAATAACAATAATTTTTTCATATTGCGCTATGCAATTTTCGACCCTGTAAAGGTATTTCTACAAAACCCTCAGCATACTAAATGAAAAAATGGTCTCGATCAATTTCATAATATGTCGACGCTTAACGATAAAATTTTAATCCTAATTTATTAAATGAGTTTCCACTTACTTAAGACTAAGCTAACTCTAACTTCAAACTAAATTGCAGACTAATAATAGTAAGTTGCCACAATAACTTAAAACTTTAGCAAATTACCAGCAATCATTTGTTAATCCGATGTAGACACTAATCTCTTATCCTTAGAGAAACTCTTTTACCCGTATACTATATCAATATCTTTATTCTAAATTTTCAGAAAATCACAGGGAATCCGGTGTAGACACTAATCACTTATTATTATAGAAAATCTTTTACTCGTGTACTACATCAATTCTTTATTCTAATGAGGATAAGAACGTCCCTTAGTCTATTTAAGCAACTGTAAAACACTACACGATAACTTAGTATTCCAGCAAATCACCAGGAATCCGGTACACTAATCATTTGTTCTAAGAGATACTCTTTTACTAATGTCTTTATTCTAATGAGAAGTAGGACATCCGAGGGTCTATTTAAGCAACTATAAACCACTACATGATAACTTAATATTCTAGAAAATCACCAGGATCCCGGTATAGACACTAACCACTTATTCTTAGAGAAACTCTTTTACTCGTATACTATTATATATCAATAATGTCTTTATTCTAATTAGGAGAAGAACTCTTTGCGTAAGCAACTGTAAACCACTATACTACATGATAACTTAGTACTCTGGGAAATCACCAGGAATCCGGTGTAGACACTAATCACTTATTTTTAGAGAAACTCTTTTACTCGTATACTATATCAATAATGTCTTTATTCTAATTAGGAGAAGAAGTCTTTGTGTAAGCAACTGTAAACCACTACACGATAACTTAGTATTCTAGCAAATCATCAGAATCCCATTGTAGACACTAATCACTTATTCTTAGAGAAACTCTTTTGCTCGTATACTACATCAATAAAGTCTTGAATCTAATTAGGAAAGGAACGGCCCTTAACTGTTATCGCTTTATCTTATTGTGTATAGTTTTTCCCTTTTTTCAAGGATTTATTTCATTCTATATCCGTTGTCTTAATGAAAGATTTTTAATCGAATACTTGCTCGCTTTATAACTAATATTCAATTGTTAACATAACATCTTTCGTTGAGTTGAAAAACTTTTAGTCATTTGTAGAACAACTAGTCAACTAGATGTAGTTTTTCATTCTTTTCTTTATTATTTTCTTGTTATTTTTTTTCCAATTTCTGTTAAGAATGCACACACACACGCACACATGAAAACTCCTATTTTGAATTGAAAATACTGTAGACATGTTCATAATGCCAAAAACATTTGTATGCACTTCATATGCACACATTTTTCTACCATAAACTTATGCTTTAACACCGTATATACACGTATTCACATACACACATATACATACAACGTATTTAGTTAGATGTATACACACTTATGTAAATATTCGTACACTAAGTGGAGTGCTTTGCTACGAGAATTGTGTTTAACATAAATGCGAATGAATTTTTATAGAAACAAATGCTTGAAAACGTTCAAAGTTTTTTACAGTCACGACCATATTTATATGTTTAATATTATATGTGCATATATGTTAGTTATTATGCATTAAACATTTTTCATAAACTAACGAACCATTCACTTAAGTTCAGCAATTTGTACTTTGACTATATGAATAGAAAATTTTGCACTTCGTTTTTTTCGTTTCATTTTTTAAGAGTTTAAGAAAAATTTGTTACTTGCCATTCTGCCATAGGGAGAAAAGACGAAGAAGCTTTGCTACAAGAGTTACTTTAAGGAATGAAGGCATTGTGACCTATTGTTGGAAATCTATTTTCTCATACCGTGCGATAAGTCTTCAGCTTTTGAAAATGTCAAAATAATGTCGACAAGTTTGTCAAGGAATCCACTCCTTTTTGCGTGCTTGTCGAACTGGGATCGTGTATACGGCACATGCCATGTGTCATCTGTCGTTAAATAAAAAACAGTGTAAATAGCAAGATTCTTCTACCTATCTGCGTCTGCCTTTTGCGAGAATATTTCCAACATAGGTAGACGGACAGACAGACCAACGTAAGAATGGAATTGATTTTGAACTTTATGCTGGTCGTGAATTGGAATACTGACCAAATGCCAATCTGACGACCTTATGAATATTGAATATTTTTAGGTGTGGTGTTTGATTCATCATCAAGGAGATTTGTTTTGGAATTGAAGATGACAGTAAGAAATATTTATTTCAAATTTAAAATCGATATCTTTCACCGACTTATTCTTTCTTGATGTATTTGTGATTCGATGCCTTTTAGATCACTGAGGTTTCACATTAGTCGCCGATACAAAATCCAACTTTACATCTGTGACTACTGTGAATTCAATTTTGAAATCACTGACGGTTCGATGCTAGTAGAGTCAGAGTCTTTGAATAGATTTGCCCATCTTTAATTTGGGCCTACAGTCGTTTAGTAATGCGGAATTCAAGTTTTCTATATCAACAAAGTTAATTAGTTGGAAAGACGGATGGACCAAGGGATAAAAAGGTTTATCCAGAATTTTAGATCGACATCGGCCTTTCACTTTTTAAGTGCAGACTATTGTTTTTTTCCAGGTAACTGTGAATCGATTCGTTCCATTTGCTCATTGGTCGTTTAAGCGACTAAGACTTTACATAACACACTTACGCAAATTTAACTTTAGATTATGAGATTTATTTAACGTGGATTGACCTTTCGGATGGCCATGGTGTCGCATCTGCAGCTGCCATAAGCCATACATATATGGACATGTCCTTCGTTCCTTTAGTAAGAGCGAGGCTTAATCGAGAAAGAAGTTTAGGTTACTACGCTACTAATTGATTGATAATGTCGTACTAACTCTGCAACTTACGCCGAAGACTCCCAGCAAAGAAAACTACATCCTTGCTTGATAAGCACAAAAAATGTATATGTTATACACAACTTTTTGTACTCTACAGCGGTTGTGGTACAAAAGCACAGTAAGTTTGTGCGGATTTTTGCTAAAAATCATCAAAACAATTTCAAAAGGAGTTAAGTTTTATACCCACCTATCATCAGAATCACTTTCTGAATCGATTTTAACTTGTCTATCCGTCTGTCCACCTTTGTTTTAATGAAATTTACTAAGCTGGCGTGCTTTGGCACAAAGCCAAACGCTATTGAAAATGGTACAGATTGGACCAGTTTTTCGATCACCTCCAACAATAAAGACTTATTTTGAAAAGTCGTTATAAGTCCTAAGGCGATGTAAGATATTAATAGCGTTCTTACTTGTTTTTCTTCTTTTATATAGTAATATTATAACTATTTCTCTATCGTGTAAGAACAACTCATGTTCACGTTCATTTTATTCTTAAGCACAAGTAAGTTAAAAGTAAAATAATTTTGAAAATCTATATCTATTCGCTTTCAGGTAGAAATCTAGAAAATATAAAATGTTCTATAAAAATCGTTCATAAAAAGTTCGTCTAGTAAACACTGGGAAAAAGATTAAAATACAAAAAAAATATATATAAAAAAAAATCTTGTCTTCAGTAAATTAGTTTGAACTCGAAAATGGCAAAGAAAAAATATTATTATAAAAGTATCATAATCGAAAATAACACAAACAAAGCAGATCACAACTTCAGACAAACCATAAAATTAAACTGTCAACTTGTATATTTTCATAATAAAAAGAATTGGAAAAAAAAAAACGACAGAGAACTTTAGATATTCATGAACGCAAGTCCTTTTAGCCAATACACGCGCACACATCATCTACATATACGCATATATATATGAAAGCCTGACTAATCCGTTAAGAACGCTATAGCTACAAAGAACCCAACACAAGATTGCATGTATTATGAACAAAAAATAAATAAAAATTTATATATAAAGTAAAGTAAGAAAAACACAGTAAATAAAAAAAGAAAAAATTATTTTAAGCCAAATGGGTTGAATAAAAAATTTTATGGGAAATACAAAATCATTATTCATATAAAAATTTGTTTCACCTTTTTTTTTTTATTTTTGTTCGCATATATCCACTAAACAGAATGTATATTAATTTTAGCAAATGGTTGAAGCGTATCCTTATTTAAGATATCGATTGAGTCTTGTCTGTCTGTCTGTCAATTTCCTATAAAATTGAAAAAGTCACATAGAACAGTACAAATGGAGAGCTTGACATTATTTGATGGAAAGTACCTGTCATCGACATCGGGTTCGGCTAAAAATTCGAAGTCAATTTCGAGCAGCCTCTCCATCGTCTGTTAGAATTCGAACAACTTCAAAAAGTTTTGATAATTCGAACATTTTTCCAAAAATTCCAAACGTACATTCGAAAATTTCGGTTAACAACTTGTGGAAAAAATTGATTTCAGAATTTATCAGAAGTTTTCTTAATCCACTAACGGTGTTTCCATAGTACACACTATAAAAGTATATTGGACCTAACTGTTATGCTATAAAGTAACTGAAAAAGGTGAGATTCGCTTTAAGTGAAGTAAAAATCGACTCCAAATCGCATTTGAGGACTGCAGAAATCGCACATAATCCTCACACTGCGCCATAAATTATTTTGGAGGATCTCATTTCCGAGGTACTCTTTGCTCTTATCGTCCAGTCTCTAGCGACTTTCATCAAGCCAAGGCGTTAATTCACTCCAATTAGTATTTCATGGCTCCAGAAATCGGGCATAACCTCAATATTGCCCCACTAGTTGTTTTGGAAAGAGTCAACTGCAAAATGACCATCGCTCTTATCATCCCGTTATTACTGGTAGTTCTTAACCAACGCCTGTCATTCTCCGGGCCATAAATTGTTTTGAATGAAGATACTCTTCACTCTCATCTACAATTCATACTGATTTCAATTGAGTAGACTATAGAGTCGGATCGGTTTTGACAAATAAATTATTCCCCCAATTGACGTCTTCAAAATGCTCAACGCTCTGATCATAGTCATCGTATTCATTATTACTGCTGCCGATGAGATCAAAGCCTTAAGTATTCCAAATGGTATGTAATGACTGTAGAAATCGGACGTTTGCCCATAAATTGTTTCGGAGAATATCATCTCCAAGATGCCCATTGCTATTATCATCCAGTCATTACTGGCGTCGATGAAATGAAGATTTTGATCGAGGCCTGTCGCTTTTCAAGTACTATGGAAATAACCTCAAAATTGAAAACTAAATTGCTTTAGAAATTGTCATCTCCAAAATGCTCTTTGTTCCGATCATATTGATTGCGTTTATTATGCGACTTCAGCTGCTATTTGTTGACTGCGGAATCGGACATAACCTCAACTTGGACAAATAAATTGTTTTTGAAACTGTTATTCCCAAGAGCCTTTTTGCTCGAATATGTTAATCATTACTATTTTGTCCATTTTGTGGCTACTATTACGTCAAATTTCGATCAAATCAATGCTTTAAGAAATGAAACATAACCTCAACAATGGTAAGTTAAGAAATCTAATCATTTTCGAGGAGGCCGTTAAGTATTGCAAAGATTAAATATTTGACAATTGTAGAGATCAAACATAAGCTCAACAACGACCGGTCAACTATTTGAAGACAACGCTAAATGTTTGCAAGCCCTTTACACGTAAGTTGGGGAACGTAGTCGATTCCGATTGGCTGTTGAGGATCCCGAAGATTAAACATGACCTTAACGTTGACTTAAGGACTCGAATCATTTCTCGGCATAGATAAACAGCCAATACAGATGTTAATCGAAGCAAAACTGTTAATACGAGCCGATCACAATTAATGACAACTGCGAAAAAAATATATGATGAGAATATTAATAAAATATTTCCAGCAACTCTGCGCTCCTAACGCCCCTAGAGAAATATGAAGATAAGCGAGTGCTGATGGGTATCGCAAGATTCGTATTAATCCAAAGATAATTACTTTCTTCATTTTTGTTATTTCTTTTTCTATTACTTTTCTTGTGTTGTTTTGCTCTCCTTAAATGTCTACCTCATCTTTGTGAGTGTGATGGTTAACCAATATATTGCTTAAGTTCAAATTCTATGTTGTCGGTGTTGTCATTGTTGTTGTCACATCAGTTGTTATTAAAGTCATTGCTTATAAGTGTACGTATATGAAAATGTTTTTGACATGCTGCCCACCAAATTCTATACGAGATGTGGTCGCATATATAGTCGCGTATTTTAACACTACATCTCCATCTCAATGCGTACGTACGAATGTGTATCAATGTGTAGCTGTTTGTTCGGTGTTCTCATTCTCTTCGTTAATTGACAAAATTCTTTTTAATGCTTCAACGCCTTTTCGGTTGATATTAAGTTTTTTCTCAAAGCCTTCGAGTCAAATTTTTTTCTCCTTTTGCTTTACATTATTATATAAATACGTATCTGTTCAAATCTGAAAGTGTTTGATATTTTTAACCCAAATTTTTTTGTAAGTTTGTTTGTGCCTGTTATTTAGTCTCCTTTAAATTCAATTAATTGTAAAAACACCGCAAATATTTTTTTTTACTCTTTTTTCTTGTTTTTGGCTTAAAAAAATAAACAATAAAAATAGTGTTAGTAGCAGCATAGTTGTAAACACACGATTGATATAAAGTGTGTTTATTTAAACATACATACATACGCATAAATATAAACATTATTAAAAATATTTTAGTTATGTATGTATGGCCAGAAGGTTTAATTTACAATTTTCCAGTACACTAATTGTCAACTAATCAAAGTTGACATTCATGTCAACATATGTCTACAACAAGTCGACATAGAAAGACTGATCGCATTCGGCATAGAGTTTGAAGTTTTTTAATATATATCTTCTGATAATTTCAATTAAAAAAACAAGAAAAACAAGCGAAAAAAAAAAATATTTCTTCTTTGATTGTACTAAGAAAAATAATTTACAAATACTTTTGTTTCCTGGCGATAGCTATAGAAATAGACAATAAGCACTATCCAAAACCTTTTGGTTTGGGGAACTTAAGACTTTAAATTGATTAAGCCATGTCTGGACATCGCTCTTTTGTCGTCTCTCCGTCCGTCTCTGTAACGACAATTAAGAAACATGGCGCATATATGCTTTGATAAAAGAGACGAGCGTTTCTCAAGTTCCCAATTAGCATTAATTTTTTATATTTAATTTTTCTTTTCCAAAATCATCCAATTCTTCTAAAATCCTCTTCTAAAATGTATACATATATATATAATACTATCAGCATATCCGCCACAAACATTAACATTTAAAACATATATACATATATATATATATATATATATATATATATATATATATTGCCATCCCAAAATCCGCAACAGAATTGATCAAAAATTAGCGAAAATTTTTCATTTACTTAAAAGCCTCTTACTTGAAAATTTTCTAACTAGAATTTTTGGTTCACTTAGAAACTTTTTAAATGAGCTTTTTTCACTGTAAATGTTTTCAGAAAATCGATTTACTTTTTTATTAACTATATTTTATCAACATTGAAAAAATCCGCAACCGATTTGATCAACAATCACTTAGAAACTTTTTAATTGAGATTTTTTCACGGTAGATTTTTTCACAAAATCGATTTATTTTTTTTGTAAACTAAATTTTATTAGTACTATCCGAAAATCCGCAAATGATTTGATTCAAAATTAATGAGAATTTTTGTTTTCCTTAAAGACTTCTTATTTGAAAATTTCTAACGAGAATTTTTGATTTATTTAGAAACTTTCCAATTGAGATTTTTTCAGAAACCGATCTTTTTTTTTATCAAGCTAAAAAATGCTTTGAATCCTCTAGAAGCTGATGAACAGATGTCGTGTTTAGATTCCATTAAAAGCGTATCCAAACCAAAATGAATTAGTGCAAGTCCATCGAGACAAAGACAGAGTAGACATGAGTCTGAAAGCGATTTGAAAGAAGTTTTCGCTTTCGCCCAAAAATTGCCGAAGGGTGTTTATACCTTTAAAATATCTTCGCCCCACCCCGTCGCTGCTATCAATATTCACACATAGATGAAACGCCTTTTCGGTTATAGCGCCGGACTTGTTTCGCAACCTTTACCTTTAGCTATTGCTGAAAACTTTGTAACGTCTGTTTGAGGTTGAAAATGAGGAAAATGTTAGCAACTTTGGTACAAAAATTTTGCTATAACTGCTTAGACAAAAAATTAATAAGCATCGTTCCTCATACAATTCTTTTTGCTTAAATGCGCCTTACTTTTATGGTACACAAGTGTCTTACTCTTCACCACATTTCGATTAGAGATAAATGAAAGTTTCAAGTTTACCCTATTTCGCTAGTTGCCGATAAAGGAAGGAGCACTTCAGAGATGAACACCAAGCGTGCTTTTGCTTATGACATTCGTCTCCGCGGGGTGCATATCAAGCTTGCGTGATAAATGCCGATTGAAAATAACCGAGAAATTGTTTTGATGGACAGTTGTAGCGATTACTTGATTACAGCGAGTAGTAAGTTTTGTTGCAAGAAATTTCCTGTATTCGCTCCAGGCTTTTTCGGCAATGGGGTGCATATCAATGTTGCCAGTTAATAATCACCAGAAGCTCGATTTAATCGATGTCAGCAGCGTTTGCTTGACCAGGGAAGGAAATTAAATTTTCGCAATACATATTTTTTAGATTTTTTCTTAGATCACTTTTTGCACATACTTTTGTTTAAGAAATCGGACAGAGTTTCAAAATAGCAAAATTTATGTAATAGCTTTATGTTGTACGCTAGAGTCGAAAAACCCAGTAAAAACACTACTGTACGGCACGGCCAACCATGAAGTACCCTACGTAGCTACGCTTAATACTTAATTCATACAACGACTCTTCAAAAGAAAGTGTTATAAGGGAAGTGCTTGAAAAAGTGGTCCGATCCTAAGTATTTTCTACATCTACAAACACGTAAATATCGTATCAAAATATATCAATAATTGCGGCCTGCAGGTTGAGAACAAGAAAATTGGAGGGACGGACGACCAGACAAGCTTGGGTCGATTCGGAGTATGATGCTCAATAGCTTGGTACAATAAAATTAGGCCTATTTCAACTCCTGCTGCGGTTGATGCGTACAATTGCGCAAACTTGATATAACTTTTACCACAAGTGCTGTAGGGTATAATAAGATTGTTAAATTACGAAAAACTCAAGCAAAAAAATACTCTTGACTTACGACTTAGCTGTGATTTTTCTCAGAATACGTGTGTTATTGTCTACTTTTTATATCTTACTCTTTCAGTTAACTATTGTTCCGGTTGCGCTAGTTTCCATTATGACTAATGAAAAATTCCACTTAATGAGCTAAAAAAACCCAACATTATAATCGGTCGAAAAAGTAGACCGGCACGAACCATTTTAAATAGCGTTCATCCGCGAGCCGTTTTATCAAATTTCATAAAAATCTGTCAAAAAGTGTGACAGACGGACAGACAAGCTTAAATCAATTCAGATTATGATTCTGAATCGATCGGTATCATAAAAACTGAATCCATCCTAAGCCCTTCTACACGTTACATACATTCGCAATAACATAATACACCCTGTACCACGTGGCGTAAGGCATAAAAATGTATTTAAACGCTGCACAACATATTTATTATAGAAAATAGGACACATCAGCAACAGACACATGTAAGCAACACCGAGAAAGATCCATTTTTGTTTCCCTATTGATTCAGAATGATGTTCTGAAAGGATTCTAGTCTGTCCATGTCTGCAATGTCTGTCTGTCCACATATTTATATTCAAGATATCTCCCGAAAATTTTTGAAATATATTAATTAAATATACCAGGATGTTTTCACACAAGGACAGACTCCTGAATTCGATTGAAATATTTGGTGTCATCATTCCCGTTATAAAGCGTTAAACTTTGAAAAGTCCTTGACGAAGTGATGTAAGGTTGCTTTAAGGAGTATTTTAACTTTTATCCGCAAGATGCAATGCCTTATGAAATCATTTAGCCTTTAATCACTCAAACGAAGGGTGGACCTTTCTCGATCTATATCTTAAAAATCGACCAAACATTTAATTAATCGCCATCCAATATATCAAAAAACTGCAGTCGTTATAAGAGCAAACATTATTTAAATTAAAGCATATGCATGTCACCCCGCTTTTAAGAAAAAAAAATTTTTCATTATTTTCTCTTCCTTTCAAATTAGCATTTAAGGGTGTTTTCATTGATTCTTTTTAATTTATTTTTTTTGTATTTCTATGTTATTAGAAGAAACTTTTTCTTCTCCTTTTTTTATTTTGTTTTGTTTTTTTTTTTGTTAATATTCAAAAGGATTCTCTTATGAATATTAAAAAATGTAATCTGCACACAACTATGTGTATATGTGAATGTGTATGTGTGTGTGTGCGCGTGTGTGAAGAGCATATCAAACCGGGAACTACTTGGAAATGTCAAAATAGTTTACAAATAGCTAACAACTCATTATAATTTCAAGGTACATAATATGGGTATTAAGTGCAATGTGTGTAGAGAGGAAACAAAAAGCAATAACAGCAACAACAACAACGCACAAGCTCAGGTTATTTTTTTTTTTTTGCTTTTTAGGTGATAACAAGAATGGTGGTAATTTTCACTTTTTTTTGTGTTTTCATCATCCATGAAATGTCTGTCCGTGTGTTAGTGTGTGTTACCTTATTACGAGGAACACAAAGGAAAGGGTTGTTTTTGGCGATTCATACACCACATTGTAGTGCAGGAAATTTTCGCATATACATAAGTAGCCATTTTTTTTTTTATTCGTTATTATCTTGTAACTATAAAGGAAACTTTTTTTTGTTTGTTTGTTTGTGCGCGTGTGTGTTATATTAAAAAAAAAAAACTACCCTAAAATTGTTTTTTCCTTTTTTTTACTTTACTTCTAAATGATGACAAAATGTTTATAGATGTTATTGTTTTTATTTGTTGTATATATATATGTATATATACATATATTTTCCATGTTGTTATTGTTGCTGTTGTTGTTGTTGTTATATATAATAACAATATATTCATTATTATCTGTTGATAAGCGCAACGTTGCGTGGTTGAGCCGATTAAGTGCAACGTTTTTGTTTTTTTATTCTCAAACTTTAACAACACAAAACAATATACAAACAAACGCACACACACAATATATATACAAATATATATGTATAGATATAGTACCTATGTACCAGTAAAGGAAAAATCACCGCGTATAGAGAGAATTGAGTAATAAATAATCGCCAAACATTGCTAACAAATGAAGGCTTATTAAGTTTGACAACTTGACAAAGCAACCGGAAAATAAAACAACAGTGCAACTATAATAAGAGGGGCGTTACGATTTATATATATATGCATATATGCATGAAAAGGAAATTTTGAATTTTTAAGTTTTCTTTCTTCACATTCATACGCACATATAAAAGCAAAGATTCAATTATTTTGTCTAAAACAAAGACAACACATACTTAAGCACACATTTTCCGTTTAAAAGGTAACTAAGACATTTAATCTTAAAAGCGTCTTAAAAGCGATTTAAGGATCATTTTAGTTTTGCTGAGGGAGTCACTTATACATATGAAAACGATATGCTATGATATTCTATACGAATAACCATGACACAAAGCTGCGGTTTATTTTCGCAAGGTTAGCCAACCCAACTAACTAATCCAATTGCATATCGCTCTGTAGATTTTGATAATTTGTGGCTTTTAATAAACTACTCGTTGAATAGTTTCCCACGTACATTCCTCGACTCAATTGTACAATCATTGTAGAGATTTATTAAATGTGAGCCTTACTTATAATGTGCACGCATCTCAGACTTTTATGAACAAACCAGTCTGTCGGTCGGTCGGTCCGTTGCAATGAATGAAAAATGTGCAGATGAAGGAGCTTGTACGATATAATATGTTATAGTATATGTTAAAGATACACATATCCGCCCTTTAGAATCGAATGAATCTCTTTCTTTTTTTTTTAGCTCTAAGTCCTAAGGGTAGTATGTTTGTGCTCTAGACAATTCGCGGTGTAAGGGTAGCATATATTAAATTTGTGCGGATATATGCAGGACTTGAGATAGGTGAGATAGGTCACTTATTATATTGGCCGTTTCAAAAACTAAGCTTATCTGTCCATCTGCCCATCTTGTTTTCTTGTTTTTAACCTTCAGGCAGCAATTTTTGAGACATTTTGATGAAATTGGGCACAACTGCGAGTTTTCACCCAAAAGCGAACGCTATTAATGGTCCCTTAGATCCCAGCACTTTTTCGATCACTTCCCATATAATGGCTTATTTTGAAAAGTTCTTATTTGAGGAACTATGTTAAGTGAAGGGGTGTAGGGTGCTTTTATTTCAGCTGCTTTTCACGCAAATAAATTCTGAAAATTCTTCTCAACAATTTGGTGTCTTTCCAATTAGTAGCTAACTATACAGTACAATTTAAATATCAGTTAGACTGTAAATGGAAATCATCGATTGAATTTTCTTTTAACTGAAACATAAATATGTCAAATTTGCAGCTTAATCACTTGTGATGCAATGATATATAATGTACGTCCGGGTATATACAATACCCTGAAAGAATTGAGATGTACATACCTTTCACTATAAACATATTGAAAACATATCCATGTAGCAGATTTTATCAAAATATCTCACAAATTACGGGCTGTACAACAAGAAAGAAGACGGACAGGCAATCTTAGGTCAATTTAGGAAGTAATTCTGACAAATTTTTCATCAAAATATCTCACAAATTACGGGCTGTACAACAAGAAAGAAGACGGACAGGCAATCTTAGGTCAATTTAGGAAGTAATTCTGACAAATTTTTCATCAAAATATCTCACAAATTACGGCCTGTAG